>ML409899.1:11709-37796 GCA_005239525.1 Nicotiana knightiana | reverse complement strand
ATTATCGCCTGCCATGGTCCAGGCCAGAGACCTTGGTACGGAGCCGGTACCGGATCACATGATTTTTTTTTGGGACATCAAATGCGACCCAAGGAACCATATAAAACGCTTCGAAATGATCAAGTTACATTTTTCGCATTTTATGGCAATTAAACTGGAATTTCGCCAGTCGTGCCCGTATTATCGCCTGCCATGGTCCAGGCCGGAGGCCTTGGTACGGAGCCGGCACCGGATCGCATGATATTTGATCGGGACATCAAATACAACCTTAGGAACCATAACCAACGATTCGAAATGATCAAGTTACATTTTGTGGTATTTTATGACAATGAAACTGGAATTCCGCTAGCGTGGCCTATATAATCGCCTGCCATGGTCCAGGCGGGACGCCTTGGTACGGAGCCGGTACTGGATACCATGATATTTGTCTGGGACATCAAATACGACCCAAGGAACCATAACCAACGCTTCGAAATGATCAATTTACAATTTTTGGCATTTTATGGCAATTAAACTGGAACTCCGCCAGTCGTGCCTATATTATTGTCTGCCAAGGTTCAAGCTGGACGACTTGGTACAGAGTCGGTACCGGATCACATGATATTTGTCTAGGACATCAAATAGGACCCAAAGAACCATAACCAACGCTTCGAATTGATCAAATTACATATTTTAGCATTTTGTGGCAATTAAACTGGAATTCTTCCAGTAGTTCCTGTATTATCGCCTGCCATGGTCTAGGCCGGACAGCTTGGTACAGTGCCGGTACCGGATCACCTGGCATTTGTCCGAGACAGAAAATACGACCCAAGGAACCATAATGAACGCTTCGAGTTGATCATGTTACATTTTCTGGCATTCTATGGCAATTAAACTGGAATTCCACCAGTCGTGCCTATATTATTGTCTGCCATGGTTCAGGCTGGACGCCTTGGTACAGAGCCAGTACCGGATCGCATGATATTTGTCCGGGAGATTAAATACGACCCAAGGAACCATAACCAACGCTTCGAAATGATCAAGTTACATTTTTGGCATTTTATGGCAATTAAACTGGAATTCCACCAGTCGTGCCTATATTATTGTCTGCCATGGTTCAGGCTGGACGCCTTGGTACAGAGCCAGTACCGGATCGCATGATATTTGTCCGGGAGATTAAATACGACCCAAGGAACCATAACCAACGCTTCGAAATGATCAAGTTACGTTTTTTGGCATTTTATGTCAATTAAACTGGAATTCCGGAAGTCATGCATGTATTATCGCCTGCCATAGTCCAGACCGGACGCCTTAGTACAATGCCGGTACCGGATCACATGATAATTGTTCGGGACATCAAATACGACCCAAGGAACCATAACCAACGCTTCGAAATGATCAAGTTACGTTTTTTGGCATTTTATGTCAATTAAACTGGAATTCCGGAAGTCATGCATGTATTATCGCCTGCCATGGTCCAGGCCGAATGCCTTGGTATGGAGTCGGTACCGGATCGCATGATATTTGTATGGGACATCAAATACGACCCAAGGAACCATAACAAACACTTCGAAATGATCAAGTCACATTTTTTGGCATTTTATGGCAATTAAATAGGAATTCCGCCAGTCGTGCCTGCATTATCGCCTGCCATGGTCTAGGCCAGAGACCTTGGTACGGAGCTGGTACCGGATCACATGATAATTGTTCGGGACATCAAATACGACCCAAGGAACCATAACAAACACTTCGAAATGATCAAGTTACATTTTTTTGAATTTTATGGCAATTAAATAGGAATTCCGCCAGTCGTGCCTGCATTATCGCCTGCCATGGTCTAGGCCAGAGACCTTGGTACGGAGCTGGTACCGGATCACATGATATTTTTTTGGGACATCAAATACGACCCAAGGAACCATAACAAACGCTTCGAAATGATCAAGTTACATTTTTCGCATTTTATGGCAATTAAACTGGAATTTCGCCAGTCGTGCCCGTATTATCGCCTGCCATGGTCCAAGCCGGAGGCCTTGGTACCGAGTCAGTACCGGAACGTATGATCTTTGACCGGGACATCAAATACGATCCAAGGAACAATAACCAACACTTCAAAATGATCAAGTTACATTTTTTGGCATTTTATGGCAATTAAACTGGAATTTTGCCAGTCGTGCCTGGACCATGGCAGGCGATAATACGGGCACGACTGGCGAAATTCCAGTTTAATTGCCATAAAATGCCAAAAAATGTAACTTGATCATTTTGAAGTGTTGGTTATTGTTCCTTGGATCGTATTTGATGTCCCGGTCAAAGATCATACGTTCCGGTACTGACTCGGTACCAAGGCCTCCGGCTTGGACCATGGCAGGCGATAATACGGGCACGACTGGCGAAATTCCAGTTTAATTGCCATAAAATGCCAAAAAATGTAACTTGATCATTTTGAAGTGTTAGTTATGGTTCCTTGGGTCGTATTTGATGTACCGGATCGCATGATATTTCTCCGGGACATCAAATACGACCCAAGGAACCATAAAAAACACTTCGAAATGATCAAGTTACATTTTTTGGCATTTTATGGTAATTAAATTGGAATTCCGCCGGTCGTGCCTCTATTATCGCTTGCCGTGGTCCAGGCCAGATGCCTTGGTACGGAGCCAGTACTGGATCGCATGATATATTTTCGGGACATCAAATACGACCCAAGGAACCATAACCAACACTTCAAAATGATCAAGTTACATTTTTGGAATTTTATGGCAATTAAATTGGAATTCCGCCAATCGTGCCCGTATTATCGCCTGCCATGGTCAAGGCCAGAGGCCTAAGTACGGAGCCGGTACCGGATCACATGATATTTTTTCGGGACATCATATACGACCCAAGGAACCATAACCAACGCTTCGAAATGATCAAGTTACATTTTTTGGCATTTTATGGCAATTAAACTGAAATTCCGCCAGCCGTGCCTGTATTATTGCCTGCTATGGTCCAGGCCGGACGCCTTGGTACGAATCCGGTACCGGATCGCATGATATTTTCCGGGATATCAAATATGACCCAAGGAACCATAACCAACTCTTTGAAATTATCAAGTTCCATTTTTTGGCATTTTATGACAATTAAACTGGAATTCCGTCAGTCGTGCATGTATAATCGCCTGCCATGGTCCTGGCCGGACGCCTTGGTATGGAGCCGATACCGGATAACATGATATTTATCCAGGACATCAAATACGACCCAAGGCACCATTATAACCAACGCTTCAAAAAGGTCAAATTACATTTTTTGGCATTTTAAGGCAATTAAACTGGAATTTCGCCAGTTGTGCATGTATTACGCCTGCCATGGTCCAGGCCGGACGCCTTGGTACGGAGCCGGTACCGGATCACATTATATTTGTCCGGGACATTAAATATGACCCAATGAACATTAACCAAGGAATCGAAATGATCAAGTTACACTTTTTTTCATTTTATGGTAATTAAACTTGAATTCCGCCAGTCGTGCCTGTATTATCGCCTGCCATGGTCCAGGCCGGACACCTTGGTACGGACCCAGTACCGGATCTCATGATATTTTTCCGGCACATCAAATAAGAACTCCCTTCGCAAGAACCCAAGAGAAATTATGCGACCAATATGCGGTCCGCATAGTAATTATGTGGCCCCATAATGGGCCGCAAAAACGCACACATTTTCAAACAATTTTTCTTTAGTCCAAAAGCGTATTGTTCAATCCAAAAAGTCTGAACCTAATGTTATAACACATAAATCTAATCTCGGCACCACAAAGTCCTGGGTTTCTAGGAAAAATGTTATGGGGCCTTACAGTTCTTGATGCGCCGTCAAAATTTATGCAATCTAGGTCCGGCAACCCAGGAAAAAGCGGAAGGTGAGGGCTATATCACACAAAAATTTAAGAATCGGGCAAAATTATAGTCACTATGTTCCATAGGTCATTTTTAATGGGCCTGTGAAATTTTAGGCGTCCCGGGCTCATGCGGAAGGCGTGAGCTAGCACACTAAAATATGAGAATCGGGCAGAATTCAAGTTTTATCACCCTATATTGCCAAAAAATGAGGAACGGTATGGCGGAGTGGTCACTATTGTTCCATAGGTCATTTTGATAGGCCGGTAAATTTTTAGGCGGCCTGGGTCCGGTGGCCCGGACTCATGTTGAGTGCATGAGCTAGTACATTAAAATCTGAGAATCGGGCAGAATTCAAGTTGTATGGCCCTGAACTGCCAAAAACCAAGGAATGGTCATGGTGGGGTGGTTACTATTGTTCCTTAGGTCATTTTTAAGGGTCCAAAATATTTTAGGCGGTCCGGTTCCTGTGGCCCAGGCCTATGCAGAAGGCGTAGGCTATAGCACACCAAAAACTAAGGAGCAAGTAAAATTCTCGTTTCATGGCCCTAAAACGCCAAAAAATGAGGAACGATCATGGAGCGGTGGTGACTAATGTTCCTTATGTAGCTTTTGATGCTCTAAAATTTTTTTAGGCGGTCCGGGTTGCTTGGGAACACATGGAGTCGTGGGCTATAGGACACAAAAAATCGGGAATCGGGCGGAATTCAAGTTTTATGGCCCTAAAACGAAAATAAGAGGAACGGTCATGGAGAGGTAGTGACTATTCTTCTATAGGTCATTTTTGATGATCCGAAAAAATTTTAGGTGGTCCGAGTCCGATGGTCTTGGCCCATGAAGAAGGCATGGGCTACAACACACGAAACTCTAGGAATCGAGCTGAATTCCCGTTTTAGGGTCCTAAAACACCAAAAACGAGGAACAGTCATGCAGGAGCAATGAATAATGTTCCTTAAGTAATTTTTGATGGCCCGAAAAAATATTAGGCGGTCCAAGTCCGGGCGCTCGGCCTACGCAGAAGGTGTTGGGTATAACACACGAAAATCTAAGAACCAGGTAGAATTCATATTCTATGGACCTAATATGCCCAAAAATAATGAACGTTCTTATAGGAGCGGTGACTAATATTCCTTAGGTAATTTTTGATGGGGCAGCCTAAACTTTAGGCAATCCAGGTCCGGGCGCGCGAACCCATGCAAAAGGCATGGGCTATAGCACATGGAATCTAGGAATCAAGAGGAATTCTAATTTTATGAGCCACACTAAAAAGGAGGAATGGTCCTGGCGGAGTAGTGAATATTGTTCCTTTGGTCGTTATTGATGGGCCGACAAAATTTTAGGCGTTACGGGTCTGGTGGGACAGGCCCATGTGAAAGGCGTTACGGGTCTGGGAATCAGGCGGCATTCCATTTTTATTCCAACTCATAGGCGCCTTTCCCAGCTATACCTCGGATTTTGTAAGGTCCTTCCCAGTTTGGATTTAGCTTTCCTGCACCTGCTTCTTTCGTTGATTGAAAAACGTTTTTGAGGACGAATTTCCCAATCTTAAATTACCTGAGATGAGTTTACGGTTGTAATAATGCTCTATGATTTGTTTTTGAGCTGCCATCTGTATCAATGCTGCTTCTCTCTATGGTCAGAGTAGGTCCAGGTTGGTCCTTAATTCATCGTCATTTTCACCTTCCATGGTTGTTGAGAACCTTATGCTTGGTTCGCCAATCTCCACGGGTATTAAGGCTTCTGAGCCATAAACAAGTGCGAACAGAGTTTCTCCCTTGGTTATCTTTGAAGTTGTTCTGTATGCCCATAGTACCGCTAGTAACTCATCACGCCAATTTCCTTTGGCTTTATCTAGCCGCTTCTTTAGATTGATGATGATGACCTTCTTCGTTGACTCAGCTTTGTTGACTCAGCTTGACCATTAGCCACGGGGTGGTACGGCGTTGAAGTGATCCGCTTGATTTGCCAACTTTCGAAGAATTCTGTGATTTGCGAGCCTATGAATTGTGGGCCATTATCACACACGATTTCCTTTGGTATTCCAAAGCGGCATAATATGTTTCACCATAACAAGATTTTAACTTCCTTTTCTCGCACTTGTTTGAAAGCTTCTGCCTCTGCCTATTTTGTAAAATAGTTGGTTAGTACGAGTAAAAACAGTACCTGTCCTTTAGCTGTGGGAAGAGGTCCCACTATGTCCATACCCCATTTCATGAAAGGCCATGGGGATATTATTGGATGTAATAATTCCGATGGTCGATGCAAGTTATTGGAAAACCTTTGGCATCTGTCACATTTGGATACGAAATTGTCGGCTTCTTCTTCTATCTTAGGCCAATAGTATCCAGCTTTGATTAGTGTTTTCACTAAGGATCTCGCCCCTGAGTGATTTCCGCAGTGTCCTTCGTGGACTTCTTTTATCACAAATTCCATTTGGTTAGGTCCGAGGCATTTAGCTAGGGGCATCTGAAAATCTTGCAATAAAGCGAGTTGTGAAGGCAGTACCGTGCAACTTTGCGGTGAAGTACTTGAGCTGCTTTCCTGTCTTCAGGTACGGTGCCATTCTGCAAAAAATTAAGAATTTCGTTTCTCCAGTCCCAGGTTAGGTTGTTGAAAGTTACCTCATTCCTGTCCTGGTGTATCATTGAATGAAATAGTTGAATGACAATTGTATTGTCTTTGTTCGTTACTTCCGTGACTGCTGCGAGGTTACTAGTGCATCTGCTTCTGCATTTTCCTCTCTAAGTATTTGCATTACCTTCCATTTTTTGAATTATCTCACGAGCTCTCGTGCTTTTTCAAGATACTGTTGCATTCTAGTCTCTCGAGCGATGTAATTCCCCTGTATCTGATTTACTACCAGTTGGGAATCATTGTTGATCACAATTTGCTCGATTAAGAGCTCTCATGCAAGTTCAAGCCCTGCAATAACAGCTTCGTACTTTGCTTCATTGTTAGTTATAGGATAACACTTGATAGCTTGCCGTGTCTTTTCACCCGTGGGTAATATCAAGACTATGGCTAAGACGGCGCTTTTTATATTTGAAGAACCATCAGTGAAAAAGGTCCATAGGCCTAGATTAACACCGTTAAAGAGTTGTAACTCTTTTTCTACTTCAGATACAATGTTATTACTAAAGTCAGCAACAAAATCAGCTAGTATTTGAGACTTAATTGCAGTCCTAGGCTAATAGATTATTTCATGCTCACTTAATTCGATGGCCCACTTGGCTAATCTTCTTGAAAATTCCCGTTTATGCCGAATATTTCTTAAAGGATATGAGGTCACTTGGCTAATCTTCTTGAAAATAGGGTCGTAATTTTCTAGATGCCATTATTAAAGCTAAGGCTAACTTTTCCAGATGTGGATCAGCATCTAGCAAAGTTTTACTTACATAATCGACAGGTGATTGTTTACCTTTTTATTCTCTTACCAATACTGCACTTATAGCAATTTTTGAGACAGCCAAGTAGATGTATAATCTTTCCCCTTCTTTTGGCTTTGAAAGCAGTGGTGGCTTCGATAGATAAATCTTCAGATTCTTGGGGGCTTGCTGACATTCTTCACTCCATTCGAACTGATTTTGCTTTTTGAGAACTGAGAAGAATTTAAAAGTTTTTTGGAAGATTTAGAAATAAACCTACCTAAAGTTGCTATTCTCCCTGTCAGTCTTTGAACTTCCTTTTTATTTGTTAAAATATCAGGTATTTCCTCTATGACTTTAATTTGAGCGGGATTTACCTCTATTCCTCTGTTTGGAACAAGGAAACCCAAAAATTTTCCTGATTGCACTCCAAAAGAGCGTTTCTCTAGATTTAACTTCATATTATACCTGCGTAAAATATCAAAAGCAATAGAGAGGTGATGGAAATGGTCTTGTGCTTGTGTTGATTTTACCAACATATCATCAATATAGACTTCCATTGTCTTTCCAAGATGTTCTTAGAACATTTTAGTCACTAACCTTTGATAGGTGGATCCAGCGCTTTTTAGGCCAAACGGCATAACTTTATAATAGTAAGTCCCCCTGATTGTAATGAAGGAAGTTTTTCCTCATCTGAGGGATTCATTTTAATCTAATTATAACCAGAATATGCATCTAAGAAGCTTAATAATTCATGACCTGTTGTGGCATCAATCATTTGATCTATATGCGGCAATGGGAATGAATCTTTCGGGAATGCTTTATTTAAGTCAGTATAATCTACGCATACTCTCCACTTTCCATTCTTCTTAGGTACTACCACGGTGTTTGCTAGCCAGTTAGGGTACGTTACCTCTCATACCGAACCAATATTCAAGATTTTCTATACCTTTTCGTCGATCAGTTGGTTCTTGAATGGTCTTTGCTTTCTTTTCTTCTGCTTAACAGGTACGAAGGATAGATCTTCATTTAGTTTATGAGTCATCACTTCTGGTGGGATGCCTATCATATCTGGGTGGGACCACGTAAAGCAGTCTGCGTTAGCCTTTAAATAATCAATTAACTTACCTCTTTGAGTGGGGCCTAGCCTCGTGCCTATGTACACTTTCTGCTCAGGCTTTTGTTCAGATAATGGAACAGCTACAAGCTCCTCCGTAGTTGTTTTGATGTGCTAATCTTCCTACGGTTCACGAATGAAGTCCCGTCTGGAATCTGTATATGTATGGTATAATATTCCTTCCGTTGTAACTTGATTTTCCTTCTCGTAAGTATTTTCTTTTGTACCTGTTTTGGTAATAATATATTCCGTACCTATTTGGGTAGTAATTTCCTTCACCTCTATTTTCTTGTTGTAGTGTACCACAGAGTTTATATTTCTTGTGGTCTGTTGATCTTCTTTGATTTGTTGAATCCCCCATTCAGAGGGGAATTTAATTACCTGATGCAATATGGAGGGTATCACTTTCATGTCGTGGATCCATGGCCTTCCAATGATCACATTATAAGCCATGTCAGTATCGATGACTTGGAACCTGACACGTTAGATCACCCCCCCTCCCCCCCAGCATAAGTGCTAAGCTCAATTTCTCCTTTTGTTATAACCGTAGAGTTATCAAACCCTGATATGGCTCGCACTTTTGGGATTACTTGTTTCCCCAGTAGCATTTCTTCCACGACTCTTAGCAAAATGATATTGACTGAACTACCTGGATCAATCAACACTCTTTTTACGTTAGTGTCATGAATAAGTAATGATATTACCAGAGCATCTTTGTGCGGAAGCATTAATCTGCTGATATCTGCATCATCGAAGGCTATATCGTCGTCTTCCATATTTTCACGAGCCCGTTTCCCATGTGTAATTTTGAACTTTGTGGTTGTTTTGCAAATCACTCCATTTACTTCTTCACCCCCCGTGTATCACGTTGACGGTTCATTTTGGATAAGGAGGATTTGGGGGCTCCTGGTTGTTCCTCATATATACTTGTTTACCTTTATCACTAAACAATTCTGTTAAATAGCCATGTTTTAATAAATTTTCTACTTCACCTTGTAAAAATATGCAATCCGCAGTTTTGTGCCCATGATCGTACTGAAATTCACACCAGTGATCTGGGTTTCTTCCGCTTGGATTTGACTGCATCTCTTTGGGCCACTTAACCTTGTCTCCCATGTTCCTCAATATTGAGACAAGTTCAGTAGTACTTACGTTAAAGGTATGATCCCGAATTTGAGTACTACCTGGAGGTCGTTCATCTCAATCTTTTCTTGATCTAGATGCGGATGAGACTATGTCTCTTCCTTGTGGTCTATAGTCCGACCTAGTATTTTTGAACCTAGGGCGAATATCGCGTCCCGAGGGTCCTAAGTAATGATCGTACCTCTTTTTACCTGATCTTCTATCTTATTCAGGACGTCTGGATCTGAATGATCTTCATCTCTCGAACGAGCAATGATATCTTCTTCTATTCTTAGTTTAGTACTGTACATGTTATATACATCAATCCATGTTGTAGCGGGGAATTCTCTTAGACTTTCCTTAAGTCGTCTCGTGGCTTCTGAGCTTTTATCATTAGGTTTCTTGCAAATCTCATGGCTGCCCAATTATCAGACACCCTGGGTAACTACATTCTTTCTCGTTGAAACCTCTCTACTAACTCACAGAGTAGTTCCGTGTCTCCTTGTTTTATTTTGAATATGTCTTCCATTACCTTCTCAACTTTTTGTGCACCACAGTGTGCTTTTATAAACAAATTTGCAAGCTCAGGAAAAGAGTCAATAGAATATTCAGGGAGAAGAAAATACCAGGTTAGGGCTCCTTTGGTAAGTTTTTCCCCAATTTTTTTGACAAGGAATGATTCAATCTCTTGTTTCCTTAAGTCGTTGCCTTTTACCCCAGTAGTGAAAGCAGTCACATGGTCGCGTGGGTCAGTTGTTCAATCATATTTGGGAACATCAAGTATTTTAAACTTGTTGGGTATAGGCAAGGGTGCCACACTTGGCTTCCAAGGTTGTTGAGAATATCTATCAACATCGATGCCTTTGATGATAGGTGGTACTCGAGGAATTTGTTCGATGCGATCTTTCTGCTCCTTCACCTGTTTCTGCATGGTTAGCTGTAAATTTTGTAATTCTGAGTTATTAGATATACCTGGTCTCATTTCGAGAGATTCATTAGGAGTATCTCCTCTTCCTGAGTTTGCCAACCCAGATTGAGGATTTTCCATGGTGATGGTGATATTGGGGGTGGCATCGGCGGTGTAGGTAATTCTGTCGGTAATCCTCTAACAAATTCATGCAAAGCTTGGCTCACATACTCTGCAATCATTTGCTTTACACGATCTTGTTCCACAGTTTGATCATTATCACCATTGTTGTTATTGACCTTTCTTGGAATTGTTCCCTCAAACCACGTGGAGTTCCTGAAGGCGATGGAATTGGGGTTCCTCTTCTTTGCTGGTTGTTGTCGTTGGAGTTTGACATAATTCAGAGGATATCACTTGAAAGTAAACAAAGATTCCCGGTAACAGAACCAATCTGTTTAACCAAAGAATTAGAACCTTTGACTAAAGCTTATTTTTAAGATAAATACAGGTTATTGATAATCAAGGCAATGGAGAAAATTGAATATTAGACAGTATTACAGAAATATAAAAAATCAAATTTAATTGTATTCGAGAATCAGATGCCTTTACAAGCTATATTTCCCTCCCTTATATAAGATATTCTTATAACGTACGACTCTTGCTATGGTTACTCATTAATGACTAATTATGACATTAAGGAGGAGTTACAAAGGATAACAGTAATTGGGGTTCGGTTACATAATGTTCGAGTAGTCAATCGTGGGTCCTTGAATCTGCCCGTAGCTTTGTCTAGATTCATTCTGACCGTGCCTCTCTCCCGTTTTGATCAAGTTGCGCTTCCCGTGACTGATAAGTTCGTGGGTTTACTGAACTGTGCCTCTTCGTAACATACCTCTTTGAAGAATCTCATCCAGCTGTCACGTTTTCTTGTGTCCACGTGACTGGCTGAGTTGTCAAAAGCTGGCTTACGTGTGAAACTCTTTTTTACCAATAGAAGTATATATTTAAATTGTGGCGGAATTTTGAGAGGGGTGCTCAAAATTCCGAGTTGTGAAGGTCGCAATATCTCAAAGCGTATCATAGTCAATGATTCGACGAAGATATTTATTTTATGCATCATCACATATTTTGAACAACTGCTTTTTTTTACAAATGATTTATCATAAATACATATTTTTGAAAAAATCATTTTCTATTATAGCTAGATGTTACCCAGGGTGACTTGAACAAGGCATCTAGACAAGGAGCAAAGGCGAAATGAAGATTCAAAGGCATGGACCAACCTTCCCCTCAAAAAATCACAATTTTTGTTGGATGCAAGAATAACGGACATGACAAAAGTGTCCACAAATACATAACAAGAATGCTATCTTCACTAACAGAAGTCAGGAAATACAAACGCGTAAAGATAAGTATCACCTTCCCTCACATATTTCATTATAGGGCTAAACATTGCCTTCATTATTTCATAGGAATAAACACTGCCCTCATTCTATGCATAGGGCTAAGCACTGGCCTCATCATTGCATAAGGCTAAGCACTGCATTTCTCTGCATAGGGCTATGCATTGCCCTCGTTCATTGCATGAGGCTAAGCATTGCCTCAACTATTTCATAAGGCTAAATGTTGCCTTTCCTTGTATGAGACTAAGCACTATCTCCATCACATCTCATGAGGCTAACGATTGCCTCCACTATTGCAAAAAGGCAAAATTCTGCGTTCCTTTGTATAAGACTAACCATTGTGTTACATCCCGCATTTTTTGTACGTTAAAGTTTCGTCTTCAGTAAATTGACATAGAATCGAGGATAAGATTTTCTTGAGATTATAAGCATTATGTTATTTCAAACACACGATGAGTAAATTTGTGAAGGAGATAAGGTAAGCAAATAGAAGAAAATGAGTTTTGTTGAAGGTTGTCGATTTGGGATAAAATACGGCCGAGCAATAATACCCGATATTTAGGGATTAGTATCATAAAAGGTACCATATGACCATGATAGTATGATGTATAAAGTATATTAAAAATAAGTATAATATTAAGTAATTTGAGACAATTCTTAACTATGTGGGTAATTTGTTAATTATTGAGTAACGGAATATTACCTAGTTAATTAATTGGTTATGGGATAAGATTAAAATCCCCCCACCCCCACCCCCACGTGGCAGCAAGCCAATTCCTAAAGATATGACTCTGAGTCATTTTGATTAGGTGGCATAATAATGTGTTAGTTACCAAAACACTTCATTTCTATGATTTTCAATACCAAGAATACTACAAGAAAAATAATGTATTAGTTACCAAAATACTTCCATTCTAAGATTTTCAGTACAAACCATACTACAATCAGACGTGAGGTTTTGGAGATTAGCAAATTATTTCATACTGACGTCCCTTTTTGGGGGCGCTGCATTTCATGCGTGCAGGTTCAAACAGAAAGACGGGTAGACCTCCTCAGTAGGTGTTTCCCCAGTTCAGCTTTATCGGTAAGCTTCACGCCCTTCGGAGTTGCCGGGTCTAGAAGATTTGTGTATATATGTATATTAGCTATGGGTAGGTCGGGGCCCTGTTCCGATCACAATACATCCATTAGTAGAGTCTTGTAGACATATCATGTCAGTTACTGCAGTATGTTGGGCTTGTAGGCCCTGTAAGTATATTTTCGTTTGCTTGTCAGTTGTAGTAGTTATGATGGCCTTGCCGGTCCATCTTTATGTTGACATTTAGTCAGCGTTAGTCTCTATTCAGTTTTATATTTTGCTTCGCACATTATCTTGTAATGTGGCCCATGGCCAAAGTATGACGTTACATGTCTAGAGTCACTTAGTCATAAGTGGTACGCAGGGATATGTAAGGCATCGGGTGTCGGTCTCGCCCCGGGTCTCGGGGCATGAAAAAAGTGGTATCAAAGCAGTTTTGTCCTAGGGAGTCTACAAGTTGTGTCTAGTAGGGTCTTGTTTATACGTGTGTGGTGCACCACATTATATATGCAGGGGACTACATGGCATTTAAGAGTTGGTTACACTTCTTTCAAATCTAAATCGTGTTGTAGCACTAAGGTATAGGAAATTTGAGTTAAACTTACATGTTAGCATTTTCATGAACAAATGACGGTAACTAGGAAGACTACGGCTAGCCAGAGGAGAGAAATAGCAGTAGATGAGGGCACTAGAAGGAAACCCCTAGTAGATAGGGCCAATCTGAGGCCCAGGGAGAGACCCCTACCCAGCCATTACCGGCTCCTCCGCTACCTGAGGAGATTCCTAGGGAGATTGAAAATCCAGCTCCCCCTCCGCTTCCATCAAATGAGGACTTGAGGAGTGTGGTGCATTTGTTGACACAGTTGGTACCTACCCAGCAACAGGCTAGGGCATCCACAAGTGAAGGACCTTCTAAGGGGTCTGGGAGTTCAAGGGTCCGAGAGTTTATTGCTTTGGGTCCCCCAGAGTTCACGGGGACAGATCAGCGGGAGGACCCACAGGATTTTATTGATCAACTTCACAAGATCTTTTGGGTTATGCATGCCACGGAGAAAGATGCAGTTGAGCTAGCATCTTTTTGACTCAGAGATATAGCCATCCTTTGGTACGAGGTATGTGAAAGGTCCAGGGTACGTGATGCACCTCTAGCTAAATAGGAGAATTTTTCAGATGCCTTTCTTGACCAGTACTTACCGCGGGAGATCCGACATGCCCGAATTGATCAATCTCTAGCCCTCAAGTAGGGCAATATGATTGTTTGAGAATATAGTTTTCATTTTGACTCATTGGCCAGGTATGCACCATCCATAATTTCTACTATGCGGGAAAGGATCCACAAGTTTATAGCAGGGTTGGCCCCAAATTTGACCGAGGCATGAGCCACCGCTGCATTACAGGATAGTATGGATATCCCCAGGATGCAGGCATTCTCCAACATTATAGAACGGGGTAGGCATCAGTAACAGTGTACGGAGAGGACCGAGTCAGGGCAGCGTAAAAGGATGAGATTTGCTAGGTCTCAAGGTAGTTATAGGCCGCAGTACTTCGAACGACAACCTAGGCCTCCGCCATCTCAGTTACAAGGTTACAAGTATGAACACTATACTCAGTCAGGACCAGGTGAAATCTTCCATGCGTCAAGTTTGCAGCGACAGCGAGGTTCGGGGCAGACATGACTATTTTCACCGTGGTGTGCCATCTGTGGTAGAGGAAACTTGAGCCAATGCCGAGCCGGTTCTAATGCTTGTTAGACATGTGAACGTCCAGGGCATATGATGCAAGATTTCCCAAATAGAGGTTCCGGGGGTATGGCACAACCAGTGAATTCAGCAACATGATCATTTATGTCCGTGCATCCTTCGGGGTGTGAGTCTCAGTCTTCGGCTGGTAGAGGTCGAGGCAGATGTAGAGGTTCTAGTTCAGGTGGTAACCAGAATCGTAGCTATGCATAAATTGGTCGACACGACCACGAATCCTCACCAGATGTTGTGACAGGTATGTTGACCATTTGCTCTCACGATGCTTATGCCTTGATAGACCTAGGATCTACTTTCTCGTGTATTACCCCATTTGTCGCAGGGAAGTTTGGTATAGTTCCTGAAATACTAAGTGATCCTATTGCAGTATGTACACGCGTCGGAGAATCGATTATTTCTAGACGGGTTTACTGAGGTTGTACGGTGTCAGTTTGTGGTCATCTGACATCAGCTGACCTAGTTGAGCTAGAGATGTTGGATTTTGATCCTATCATGGGCATGGACCGGTTGGTAGCTTGCTATGACACAATAGATTGTCAAGAAAAGATAGCTAGATTTCATTTTCCTGGTTAGCTAGTCCTTGAATGGGTAGGTAATACATTGACACCCGGAGGTAGGTTTATTTCCTATCTGAAGGCGAGGAAAATGATCGCAAAATGGAACATTTATCATATTGTGCGAGTTATACATGTGAATGAAGAGATACCTACACTTCAGTTTATTCTAGTATTAAAAGAGTACGCGGATGTATTCCCAGATGAACTTCCAGGTATTCCTCCAGAGTGAGAGATCGATTTTGGCATCGATTTGCTTCCTGGAACGCAACCAATATCAATCCCTCTGTATAGAATGGAACATGCCGAATTGAAGGAGTTGAAGGAGAAGTTAAAAGATTTCCTGGAGAAAGGTTTTATCATGCCTAGTACCTCACCTTGGGGTGCAACAGTACTGGTCATACGGAAGAAAGACGGCTCGTTAAGGATGTGTATCGATTATAGGAAGCTGAACAAGGTAACTATTAAGCATAAGTATCTACTTCCAAGGATATGTGACCTGTTTGATCAGTTACATGGGGCTAGATGCTTTTCAAATATAGATTTGAGATCGGGGTACCACCAGGTCAGAGTTCGGGAGAAAGAAATTCCCAAGACAGCTTTCAAGACCCGATATGGCCACTTCGAGTTCCTTTTCACGTCCTTCGGATTGACGAATTCACCTGTCATGTTCATGGACCTAATGAATAGCCTATTCCGGCCATTTTTAGATTTGTTCGTGATAGTATTTATTTATTATATTCTAGTTTATTCACGTTCAGAGGATGAGCTTGCGGACAACCTGCGAGTGGTGCTCCAAATCCTCAGTGATAGTAAATTATATGCTAAGTTTTCTAAATATGACTTATGGTTTAAGTATGTAGCAATCTTGGGGCACATTGTATCCGATGGAGGTATAAAGATAGACAATCAGAAGATTGAGGCTGTGAAATTCTGGACTAGACCTACCACTCCGACGGAGATTCGTAGCTTTCTAGGCTTAACAAGATACTACCAGAGGTTCATAGAGGGTTTTTCTTCTCTTTCAGCACCACTAACGAAGTTGACGCAGAAAGAAACTATGTTTTAGTGGATAGAGGCCTATGAGCAGAGTTTCCAGGAGCTTAAGAACAGGTTGACCTCAGCGCCAGTTCTAGCACTTCCAGAGGGCCCAGATGGTTATGCCATATATTGTGATGCCTCGGGTGTCGGGTTAGGATGTGTCCTGATGCAACATGTGAAAGTAATTGCAAATGCTTCAAGGCAGTTAAGGAAGCATGAGCGTAATTATCCGACCCACGACCTCGAGTTAGTTGTGGTTGTCTATGCACTTAAGATATGGAGGCATTATGTGTACGGTGTTCATGTCGATGTATTCACTGATCATAAAAGCCTTCAATATATCATCAAGTTAAAAGAGTTGAATTTGCGAAACAGGCGATGGGTTGAGTTATTGAAAGATTATGATGTTAACATTCTCTACCATCCAGGGAAAGCTAATGTTCTAGCAGATGCCTTAAGTCGCCGATCTATGGGTAGCTTAGCACATATAGAGGCCGAGAAAAGACAATTAACTAGAGAGATTCATCAATTGGCTTGTTTGGGGGTTCGGTTAGTAGACTCTGGGAACGGTGGAGTTCTACACCACAATACTGCAAAATCATCTCTCATAGTTTAAGTAAAGGAGAGGCAGTACGGGGACCCTAAGTAGGTCGAGTTGAGAGAGCGAGTTCCGCAGCAGAAAAAGCCATTGTTTGAGCTCAAGGGAGATGGAGTTCTCAGATAGGGGGGTCGTTTGTGTTCCAGATGTAGCAGGGCTACGAGACAGGATTATGCCAGAGGCACATTATTCGTGGTACTCCATATATCCTAGGTCGACGAAGATGTATCATGACATCAAAGATGTGTATTGGTGGAACGATATGAAGAAGAACATTGCTGAGTATGTCGCTCAATATCCTAGTTGCCAGCAGGTGAAGATAGAGAACCAGAAGCCCAGAGGGCACTATAGAGATCCCGACATGGAAATGGGAGGCGATAAACTTGGACATTATCACGGGTTTACCTCGTTCTCATCACAAGTTCGATTCCATATGGGTGATAGTCGATAGTCTCACGAAATCAGCTCATTTCCTACCGATTAGATCTACATATATAGTAGAAAATTATGCAAAATTATATATTAAAAGATAGTGAGACTACACGGAGTACCAATATCTATTATATCTGGCTGTGGGGCCCAGTTTACAGCACATTTTTGGTGGTTATTTCAGAAAGGTCTAGGGACTCAGGTGAATCTCAGCACAACTTTTCATCCACAGACTGATGGACAAGTCGAGCGCACGATCCAAACGCTCGAGGATATGTTACGAGCATGTGTATTGGATTCTAAAAGAAGTTGCGATGAACATCTACCTCTTATTGAGTTTGCATATAATAACAGTTACCACTCCAGCATCCACATGGCTCCGTGTGAGGATTTGTATGGGCGTGAGTGCAGATATCCTATAGGGTGTTTTGATGTTTGAGAATCTTGATTACATGGGCCGGACCTGGTTTAGAAAGCCATAGAAAAATTAAAGCTTATCTAGGAGCGATTGTTGACAACTCAGAGTTGTCAAAATTCATATTTTGACGTGCGACAACGAGACTTAGAGTTCGGGGTTAATGAATGGGTATTCTTAAAGGTGCAACCTATGAAGGGCGTGATGAGGTTTGGAAAGAAAGGCAAGCTTAGCCCACGATATATTGGGCCTTATAGGATCATCCAGAGAGCGGGACAAGTAGCTTATGAGTTAGAATTTCCCTCGGAGTTGGAGTCTTTCCATCCGGATTTTCACGTTTCGTTAAAGGTTGTGGATTTGGGGATAAAATATGGGCCGAGCGATAATACCCAATATTTAGGGATTAATACTATACAAGGTAATATGACCATGATAGTATGATGTATAAATTATACTAAAAATAAGTAGAATTTTAAGTAATTTGAGACAATTCTAATTATTCGGGTAATTGGTTAATTACCGAGTAACGGAATATTACCTAATTAATTAATTGGTTATGGGATAAGATTAAAGCCCCCCCCCCATCACCCCCACGTGGAAGCAAGACAATTCCTGAAGACATGACTCTTAGTCATTTTGATTAGGTGGCATAATAATGTGTTAGTTACCAAAACACTTAATTTCTAAGATTTTCAATACCATGAATACTACAAGAAAAATAATGTGTTAGTTACCAAAATACTTCCATTATAAGATTTTCAATACAAACCATACTACAATCAGACGTGAGGTTTTGGAGATTAGCAAGGTGATTTGTTACAGATTGTTACAAATTAGAAGAAATTCCTACAAAACACTACAACGTGATTTTTTCAACCAACGAGATTTCTTATCACAATAACAACATGAGATTTTGTGATTCTAAGGGACTACAGTGAAACCTTTTACAAGAATATCATACAATTTTTTCCCAACTCCATGTATGTTAAGGCTAAGCCCTTCCATCATTTTTGCATGATCGCGTAATTACACGAGTTTGATAACGAGGCATAAAGAGAAATTCATATTCCGGAATTTACATATATTTTTCTAGTCTTGTAAGTTACAATATTCTCCTTATCGGGACTTCATATTCAATTGAGTATTTCCTTTTTCCAGTCAAGAGAACAGAGAGTCTATACATACAGTATTACAGTGTTTTCATTACCATCGAGCTATAATCGATGGGAAGGTCCCTATTGGGCAACCTCTGATTAGATTATAAGTTATATACCGAGCCTATTGTGACTGAGTGCCTATGAGCATGCCCAGCATGGCCGAGATACAGAGCGTAGTATGGCCGAGCGCCTATGAGCGAGCCTACTACAGCAGAGGAGTTATATATATACCGAGCCCTATATGGCCAGACAACTATTTTACTTACTATATTGAGAGAGTTGAGTTAGTATCAGCAGGTGAGCATAACTTTAGATCATCTTTGACTCCCAATTGCTTTCAGTTATTATATTATCAGTTCAGTTTCAGCTTTCAGTATTTCCTTACATACTCGGTACATTATTCTGTACTGACGTCCCTTTTTGCGGCACTACATTTCATGCGTGCAGGTTCCGACAGACAGACAGGTAGACCTCCTTAGTAGGTGTTTCCCGAGTTCAGCTTTATCGGTAAGTTCCACACCCTTCAGAGTTGTCGTGTCTAGAAGCTTTATGTATAAATGTATATAGGATATGGATAGGTCGAGGGCCCGTTCCGATCACAGTACATCCATCACTAGAGGCTTGTAGATATATCCTGTCAGTTAGTGCAGTATGTTGGGCTTGTAGGCCATGTACGTATATTTTCCTTGGCTTGTCAGTTTTAGTAGTTATGACGGCCTTGCTGGCCCAGCTTTATGTTGATATTTAGTCAGCGTTAGTCTCTATTCAGTTCTACATTTTTCTTCGCACATTATCTTGTAATGTGGCCCATGGTCAAAGTATGACGTTATATGTTCAGAGTCTCTTAGTCGCAAGTGGTACGCAGGGATAGGTGAGGCACCGGGTGCCGGTCTCACCCGCAGGATCGGGGCGTGACACATCGTCTCTGTTACATTGCATGAGGCAAAGCATTGCCCCCTCTATTGCATAAGGCTAAACGTTGACTTTCCTTGCATGAGACTAAGCATTGTCTCCATTACATTGCATGAGGCTAAGGAATGCCTCCTCTATTGCATAAGGCTAAATGTTTCCTTTCTTTACATGAGACTAAATAATGTCTCCATTAAATTGCATGAGGCTAAGAACAACTTCCATTATTGCATAAGGCTATTCGATGTCTTTCTATGCATAGGGAAAAGCACTGCCCTCAATATATCGCATGAGACTAAGCACTGTCTCCACCATTGGCATAAGGCTAATCACTGCCTTGTCTCGCTCTCGCATATGAATAAGCATAACTTTTCCCTCTATCAAACGATTGATATCACTGTATATTTGCATTTCATGGGCTGAACATCCCTATTTGTCTGAAGGTGTCATTGTTGATACCCAATTTTTCCCCAAATTATTTTCAAACTCGCATATATAACTTCAAAATCACTCTTTACAGTAATTGATATTTTTCCATATTTTTTTGCATTTTTCTCAAATTATTTTCCTGTTTATATAATACTTTATATCCCACAATTATTCATAAATGATTTCAAATCATTTTCTTACTCAATATGTTATTTATATCCTATTTAATTCCCTTAGGTTTTAATTACTTCAAAAATTAGCCAATATTGACATTATTTAGCTAATTTCAGTAGCTTTGCGATAATAGCACAAATATGCATTTATACCATTATTAAAAGTAAAAACTAATCATTTTATATTTTTGATAGTAGTTGATTATCTTAATTTCATTTATTTGGTTTTAATTTCATTTTACACAATTAGCAGCTATTTTAATTAATTAATTATCTTATTTTTTAGGGTATTTAACATTTAGCCCCATTTTATTTAAATTTTAGCCAACCTTTAAGCCAACCCCACCTGACCTAAAACCCATTCTCTAACCCAGCCTAACGCCCTCTCCTACCCGACCTAAGCCTCACGCCTGATCTGAACCGTAGATCAAATAAGATCAACGGTCCAGACCAGAGTTACCATAATTAAACTTAATTACCCCCCAACCGACCCCTCGTTTGATAACACTCATCCTCTCTCTATCTCTCTCTGTTGCTCTCTGGTTCTTTCTAGAAGCCTCCCTTGGCTTCTCTCCTCCGATGGAGTTCGTTCACCTTCTCTGACTGGTTTTATCACCGGAAACCAAGGCTCCTCATCGTCTCATGGTTATTTGCCCACCCTGAACCGGTCCAGTGATACCCTAAAGCCCTCAAGTGAACCTAGATCGGTTCACTCACCTCCCATGGTCCCATGCCACTTTCCGGCCTTCCCCGGCCATCTGAGTAGGAACTACAACCTTTCTGGCTTAAGCCGGCAACGTATTTGAGGTTTTTCCTACTTCTATAGGTTCCACGAATCCCTAACCCTATGTCTTTCAATGTCCTCTAGATCTTCTTTAGATCTACAATATTACGAAGCTTCTTTACATGTTTTCTCTGGGAAATAAAACCTTCATATTTAGGCAATCTTTCATTTCAAAATTAGGTTTTCATACCCCTTTTTTTATGAAACGATTTCTTGCTTCTATTTTTATGTCATTATGTGTGTCTTTCTATTATTCAATGATTTATTCAAAGCTTCTATCATTTTTAACTTGCTTTACTAAAAAACCCTAAGTTTTCCCTAAACCTTGAATCTATATGTGATTGATATATTGTTTGAACTCTTATCTCTCGTAGATGTTAAGCTTCTCTATGATTTCTATCCTGTTGTCATTTTTAAGGTTTACTATCTCTGTGTTTCTATTATGTCTAACATCACTGTTTGTCTATGAACCTGTGTGATTCTTTCTTTACCTAGGGTTTTCAATTTCTACTGTTCTCTACTGCTTGCCTAAGGTTTTCTCTGATTTTGTGCTATTCATTGCTTAACAGACTCGATTACTTGTTGTATTATCCCTTACATAGTATTCCCTACTAGTTCTATTGATCTCCCTCAAGGTTGTGATATATTTTCTAAAAACTGTAACTCATATGTATTTTCCTTAGAACCTTTTACTGATTTTGAATTACTTCCTTACACGGGTGATACTCTCCTTAATTAAAACTGATTTCCTTGTGATTTTAGTCCTACACGTGATTCCTATGATTTATTTTCAGAATCAAATTATATTCTACCATATTTATGTGCCTAAATATGTTTTCAAATATTTGACATATACTTTCTTTACTCGGAGCATTCTGTATTCAGCCCTTATTACATGCCACATGCTTTAATTATGGTAAAGTTAGTCATGTAATTGCTCCCTTTCCTTACTTGATACAACTTGTATCCGTTTGAGTCCTGACTCCCTAATTAAAAGGAGTCCGGACATTGATTGATTTTGATTTGTATTAGTTCCATAATTGTGTACTTCTTACCTTATTCTTCTACATAATTGTGTACTTCTTACCTTATTCTTCTACTTGTTTTAAACGATAAATACTTCTAGTCTTTTAATAACAAGGGAGGGACAAGAGACACTGTTCTAAGCACTCTCTACACACACACACAGACACTGTTCTAAGCACTCTCTACACACACACACATACTATCTTGCTTCTCTTATTGTCACTTGCAACTCAGTCGACTGCAAGCCAAGAACTGAGTGATTCTATTGTGTTATTGCTCTGCTGCTCTCATGTTCGGTTGCATCTACACACTACTACTCTGCTTCTCTTCACTTTGCTACTCTTTATTTCTCTCATTCAACTGGTATGGTTTCAGTTTAAATTTACAACATCTAGAACAATAGGTTTCTGCTTATATCAAGATTCATTTATTTCTCTTATGCTTCTACTTGTGGTTCTGTTGTTTGCCTTGCAATTAGCATGTATAGTTGTCTATTTGATCTCCTTTTAGTTCAANCCCCCCCCCCCTCCCTGATTCCTGACATTATAAGCAGGTATTCATGATACCTAGTTACTATGCAATCCTGAACTTAATGTGTAATTCTGTCTAATGCTATTAAACTCTTAGCATGAACACTTTGTGATAGACTATTGTTGTAACTAGTTAAGTCCTGTTATACTTTTTTGATGTTAACTTATGTGCATATATGCTTTCACAGATGTATTACTTGTCCCCGATTCCCTTTTCCTTATTTGTGTTTTGTTTCCCGAACTATGTATGTTTTCTGAGTTGTTGATTGTCCTGTTTCTTTTCCTCCTCAAACTGGTTTTTCATAAAAATGCAAACTCTTATTCTGTTCTCTAAAGCCTATTTCAAAACAACTATTTTAGAAAATTATTTGCAACCCACTTCTTCTAAAAACTATGAGCACATCTCACTACTCCCAGTTTCTAAGTTCAGCCCCCTTCGTGTGAGCACTGCCTTGGGACTATTTGAGTAACCATTGAACTCTGACACACAAGGCTGGCATTCCACACTGCACTTACTCATTCCTGTCTAGGGTACCTGGGTGTGAGCACTGCCTGGGATCCTCTGAGGTCCTTAGGAACTCTAACACACCTGGGTTATAATAGGTCATGGCATATGGCATTGTTGGATCTGAGGATTTGGGCCTATTGTTAGGCTCCCTATAGTGTAACTTCTTAATTTCCTTATTTACATATGAAATTTGTGAATGCTGGTCTGTAATAATTAATTGTAAAAACAATTATGGGGCTGTATAGTGAAATGGGTGGGGTTATGCATGCTTAGTATAGATATGGGTAGAAACCATGCTTGTAGGTTTATTTTTTTATATGTGCAATAGCCACCATGCTTAGGAATACATGTCATTCATGCATTAGATACCATGATGTTTAGGTTTATTTATTTCAGCATCCCCGTCATACTCATATCCGCTTAGAAATCATGTTCATAGTTAACAACAAAAGAAACGGTTGTTATAATGTTACTACTTCTGCCTTCTCACAATTGCTTCATCTAGAAATCCTATTTTAGGGTAAATAATAACATCGAATATCGAATCTTGCATTAGAAATCATGTTACCTTAAGATTTCATTCTCAGCATGCTCATGTTATCTATGCCAAAATCATGTGTTAAAAGATATACTGCTATGAGCACTTAGAGATCATGTATTAGGTTTCAGTAACTTAACAAGGAATTACGTCTCTGTATGTTCTTACTCAGAATATGCTAATGAGTCTCGTTAAAAGGATATATTCTAATACTGAAAACGCTCATGCATCTAGAATAGCATGTATAGGTTTGCAACATTTTGCAACTTGTTTTTGCATTTAGATGCCATGTACCTAGAAAAGCATTTATATTCCTTCAAATACTCACCTCTTTATCACGACTAAGGTTAAAACAGACTTACCCGCCTAACAACCTTTTTCTAAACTGAATCTAAAACAGTGTAACTGGAGCGGTTTTATACGCCTAGGCAAGCCTTTGGTATTAAACTTATTAAAAATGTATATCTACCTTCTTTCTGTGTGTTGTTTGGTTAATAATAGGCCAGGATCGATAGTCTGAATCTGGTAAAGATCCTTTTCTTTGAAACATAGTAAAAACACTGCCTCATTCCTGAAGTTAAAGACTTTACTTGTGTTTTAGTAGTGCTATTTATGTGTATAATTTGGGGAGGAATATATGAGCCTCATATTTGCCTCTATATGTTTCCCTGTATTTGCAGTCGTAATTGTTTTGTTTGTCGTTTAGCATTTTATCCTTTAAACCTAGGGGTTCAGACTAGTAATCACCCTCTAGGAATAGTAGTCCCTAACTTCCTCCAAGACTGATAGGATGGGACGGGTAATAGCACGCAATAAGTTTCGTGACCAACACGCGTTTTAAATACCTTCACCGGGTGGGAAAGGGTAGAATATGGATATGTGACCGGTGCGTTAATACCACGCGTAGCTCTGTCTATCGGTTATTGCATTGATGTGATCCATATTTCTTTAAACCTAGGACGTCTTTTCTAGAATATTTACTTTTGATTTCTTTTAACTTTTAATAAACTTCAATACTTGTTTAAAATCCCCTCTTATATGAGCCTTATTTGTTATTTGTTTATTGTCCAAATTCACGAAACCATTCGGCCGGGAACCACACATGTGGATCCTGAGGGGTGCCTAACACCTTCCCCTTAGGATAATTTCAAGCCCTTACCCAAGTCTCTGGTTAGCGACGTAGTTATAATTGAACCCCTTAGGTGCCCTAACACATCGTTAAAATCGTTAGATGGAGACTCTTCAAAATATGCAAACCCCCTTTCCCAAAAGGAATGAGTTTTCCCAACCAATGTCATAAACCCGATCTCCACGAGGACAAAGGGGGCGCGACAGTCATAGTCTGAAGGCATCATCCCCATAGCCCGAAGATATCATTCCATAGCCTGAGGATCTCTCTCAAAACTGCATGTCATTATTCAAATGCTTCATAGTCCAAAGGCACCATCCTCATGGCCGAGGAAACCATTTCATGTCCTACGAATCCCTTATCATATGCTTCACGACCCAGGAAGTCATGGTCTAAGGACATCATCTTGATCATCTAAAGACACCTCTCTTAGTCCGAAGGGAATTTGCATCATGTTTAACTTTACGAAGTAGCCCTATTTATATTCGTGTGCATCAAGTTTCATGTTTTGCAGGTCACTCGGAAGGTAACCGTTCTCCAAAAGGGAGCAATTCTTGCTCTGGTTTCTGCTTACAAATGTCCACATCCTTTGATCATCCTAACCGTAACCAGTAATCGACAATTGATTACTCTTTGTTCCGTAACTGCCCGAGCATTTATCTCGAATATTCGTAACATTTAAATTTGCATTCATATCTCCACCCAAAATTATCCGTTACTCATGACACCATCCTATACAAAAGATCTTTCCACAAAAACACAAAACCATTCTTATAATAACTCCATCGATTTTGTTCGCCATTGGATCAAAAACAAGACACGACATGATTCCCGTACCACCAGGAATATGTAGACAACCTAGGAACTAGGGTCCATCCCCCATATTTTCATAAACACATCATCCTCACTCATTTCAGACAAAATTGATCACCATTTTCTTTACCCGATAACTCTTTCATCATTCCCGGGTAAAGACGGGCATTTGTTGATACCTAATTTTGCCTTCATATTTTTTAAAATATTATATATACTTTCAAAATATTATTTTTGTATCATTACCCAATTTACAAGAGTCATATAAGTATTTTTCATAATTTTCCATAATTTTTAAAGCTTTAAATTTATTTCTTACATTTTAATTCTTCAAATATTTTTTTAATTATCAAACTATTTTGTGATGACTTAGTCATCCAAATATATTATTTACACACACAAACACACACACACACACACACACACATACACACACACACACACACACACACACA
>ML409899.1:0-10969 GCA_005239525.1 Nicotiana knightiana | reverse complement strand
TATATATATATATATATATATATATATATATATATATATATATATATATATATATCTATATATTTTATTTTTTTTTACTTCATTTCATATAATTACATTTGTATTTTTTTCTATTTATACAATTTTACAATAATAGCCTATATTACATACATAATTATATTATTTACATTATTTTATACTAAAATAACATTTTTATATTTTAATAATAATAATTTATTATAAATTATTTAAATAAATTTCGCATATTTAATTTATAACCCGATACAGGGATAATTTCGGACCAAAATTAGGCCTAAGGCACCTGGCCCATGTCATTTCACCCCTCAACAGCCCAACCAAACGACCCCTTTTAAAGTTCGGTCGCAACCCGTTACACTTAACTCGCCCTATTTCCTATTCGATCTTGCCCGTTGATCAACGGTCCATGATAAACCTCCCCTCTTTATATAACACTCGCCCCAAACCCAAAAGATAAATACCCCACCCAGCCGCCTCTATATTCTCTCATCTATCCCTTCTTGAGAAACCCTAGATGCCTCCAATCTTCTCCAAATCCGATAAAATCATGGATTTCTTCTATGATTTTCTTACCTTTCACATGTTACCTCGTTGTTACTTACAAGACTATGGTGTTACTTAGTACTTGCGCTATGTTTTTGCAAATACCAGTCTTCGAATCAAGGGAAATCGGCTTCACCCTTCGAGATTTGGACGAGTTTTCATCTGTATACACACACTATCAGGCCATATGGGTCTGATTTAGTGAGATTTTTTACTATTGTTCACTCCTTTTGAACTAGGGTTTACCCGATTTTCTCCTAAATTGATTCTGAATGATTTTGCATGCTTCTATTTTGTTATTTGTGTTTGATTGACTATATTTCCTTATTTGTGTGTTGATCTTTACCACTATATGAAACCTCATTTCCTTTTTCCCCTAAAAGGCTTAATGATAATTGAAATACCGATATTCTCTCACTTTCACTTGTCTTATACTACTCTAAGGAATAATCTCTTCACCGGCTGAAAGCCAAGGCCACCGGAATTGAACTATAGGACCTTTCTCAGTGTGAGCACTGCCTGGGGTTCATTCGAAACCGTTGGTAACTCTAACACACTGAGATTCATGGGTTCTACTGCTCATCTTACTACTGACATTTGAGATATTGCTGAAATTGTTCTTCTTGTCTACTTGTTTGTCAATTAGTAATAGTAAGTCCTTTGGCCTTTGTAGTTTCATATTTTATTTGTGAACCAATGTGTTACCCTGCTATCTTTACTTGCAACCTTATTTTCTTCAAGATTAGTTTTTGATTCTGAACATTTCCAAACACTATGACATACCTAGTTAATTTTCTCGATTTTCTTAAGCATGTTTTACTATTCTTTGTATTGGTTGGTACTTATGCCTACTATCTATTGTGGGCCTATCTCCCCACACCAGACCCTTGCGAGGAACAAATCCATTGCCCTGAATGTATTCGTACGCAATGTTTCCCTAAGGTCATTCTTGTGTAGCTTATTATATTCTCAAATGATCATATAATTTTTGAATGCCATCACTGCCTGAATCTCTAAAACAGAATGACATGTTTTCTCTGTAATTCCGTTGTGTGATCTGGTCAACTCTATGTTTCTAAGTGTTGCCCAGGGCTTTCTAGAGTGAACTTCGATGTTCAGCCTTTTCTGTATATGAATAATTGGCACTAGGCCTGATAATTACCTACACTGTTGACCTAGGGTTGATACATTCATCTACCATGAATCCTAACGTCTCCTTGTCTTGTTAGCATAAGGTTGACATATTCTTTTACCTACTATGAGTTCTTCGAATATTTGTGCTATAGTTAGTGTCCATATTGTTAAGTCTCATGATCAACTAAGTATGTTTTCCAAATTATGTTAAAAGTATGATTGTTATTCAAAGCTTTCATGTTAAAATTCTCATATGAAGATTGCAATCCACCCTCTTCTTATGTATGATTCTGTTGGGCTGTCATATGTAGCTCTTTGAGCTTGTTCTATTTTGGAACATTGTTTGCAGTGTTTGGTGGTTTATGATACCTTATCATGTCCCTGTTAATCTTTTTTTTTTTGGAATTACCTGCCCGTATGTGTCTTTGATGCCTTTCAACTCGGCATGGCCCTATCTATTGGCTGAAACTGCAGCTTTTCAGTCGTAAAGACTAAGTATTTAAGTTGTTCCATGAGTAGTTCTATTACCTGTATGGCTATTTGGCATCCATTAGCTTAATTACTTAAATTTTTTGGGCCTGGTATGCTGGGCATGCCTTTGGTATGGAGAGTTCAAAGTATATTTCATGCACCTGGAGTTTAGGCCTACTGTTCGCATGAAGTTCTAAGCCTATTTGAAGGCCCAAATGTAATTACTGGTTATTCTATATTTATATTTGGGCCTGTAATTATTTAAAATGATATGTGATATCTTGTAAAACTGAATGATGGGGAAATTAGTTAGAAGGGGGGTTGGGTTATTCTAATTCTTACATGAAAGGGTAGAAAACTTGTTTGTAGGATTTAATTGCCTTGTTTGCTATTTGTTTGACGTGTTTTGATTCTACACACTAATAGAAGTCATGCCTATAGGAAATCACACACTTCACTTAACTTGTATAATACTTGTACACTATTCAAAGCATATTAGTTTAAGTGATTGTTATATTTGTTTCCATGTTTATTACTGTGTGCCCTTAGACAACATGTCTATAGGGATCAAACGCCTTATTTAATCATTAGACGACATGCCTATAGGATATAACAATATATGCCTCTGGTAATGCTATTCTAGATACCATGGTTATAGGGTTTTAACTAATTAATCAAGTTGCTTCTATTACTTTCATTATACTACCCCACCTAGATGACATACCTAAAGGGAAAAGTATTATAAAATCAAGTTCGAATGCCAACTGTTAAAAATATTGCTTATAGGATATTCTCACTCGCCTAGAAAGCCTATTTCTAAAATCAGCTCTGGTAATTCTAAGTTCTCAAACCGTTTCGCTGCCTCGTTGCACCAATCATTTAAAGATCATGCCTATAAGGTTTTCAATACATAGAAGCTCTGCAAATTCATTAGTTTAAAGTTGTAGTATTGATTGTACAATACTGGAAATCAAAATCAAATAGAAACCATTCCTATAGGACTCAACGACTCTCATGATTCTTAACTCTAAAGCTGTCTACTGCCTAGTATGCCCGTGTGCATTTGTTGCTATATGTGGAGGCTAACTTGAGCCATTTATTGTCTTTCTGTGAAGTCCTAGATATTTTGAATCTGCGCCTAATTTTATCATTTGAGCATCCTAAGTAGAGTTTAGAACCACCCAAATAGTAGGTCCAAAGCCTCCTGGACCATAGGCATGGGATAGGTAGTGCAAACATAGGGCACGACCTAGAATTGAATTAGAGTGCTTTTAGGTAAACAACTTTAACATATTAATAGGGTAGAAGGAGATGATAGTCTGTGCTCGCTGAATAATATGGACAACCCCTACCCTAAAGGAGTGGCGAAGTATTATTTATGTTGCACGGAATGATCCTTTAGGCTAAAAAGCATAGGACACCCCCACCCCATTCTTCATATGCTTATCGTTCGCACTTAGTCGGTGAATTTTAAATAATTAAGTTTTACCTTGTAACCTCCAAAGGCTTGTACTAATTATTTATATAGTCTAATTCTTGTACGATCTTCTTCACACTTGTTTATATTTTATTAGAACCTTTAAATTCCTTGTTTTCCTCATTTATATGATAACTTAGGACAATGATAATCCGGTAATCCCAAATGGAATAAACTTCGGCCGGGACTCACAATTGTGGACCACGAAGAGTGACTAAATTTATTTTGCATGCTTTCTTTTGTTATTTGTGTTCGATTGACTATTTCCTTATTTTTTTGTTGATATTTACCGCTATGTAAAACCACCCTTTCCCCGTTCCCATCTAAGGCTTATCGATCAGTGAAACTACTGATATTCTCTCACTATCACTTGTCTTATACTACTCTGAGCTTAATCTCTTGGCCAGCTGGAAGTCCAAGCCACCGAAATTCAACTATTGGACCTTTCTCAGAGTGAGCACTGCTCGGGGTTCGTTCAAAACCCTTGGTAACTCTAACGTACTCAGATGCATGGGTTCTACTGCTCATCTGACGTTTGAGATATTGCTAAAATTGTTCTTTTTATCTAGTTGTTTGTCAATTAGTAACTAGTAAGTCCTTTGGCCTTTGTAGTTTCATCTTTTGTTTTTAAACCAATGTGTTACCCTGCTATCTGTACTTACAACCCTATTTTCTTCAAGATTAGTTTGTAGTTCTGAACTTTTCCAAACACTGTGACATACCTAGTTAGTTTTCTGGATTTTCTTAAGCATGTTTTACTATTCTTTGTATTGGTTGGTACTTATGCCTACTATCTACTATGAGCCTATCTCCCCACTCCAGACCGTTGCGAGGAACTTATTCATTGCCCTGAATATGTTCGTATGCATTGTTTCCCTTATGTCATTCATGTGTAGCTTGTTATCTTCTCCAATGATCATATAATATATGAATTCCATCACTGCTTGAATCTCTAAAACAGTATTCTATATTTTCTCTATAATTCTATTGTGTGATTTTCTCAATTCTATGTTTCTAAGTGTTGCCCAGTGCTTTCTAGAGTAAACTTCAATATTTAGCCTTTTAGTGTATATGATTAATTGGCACTAGCCTATATATTTACCTATCTTGTTAACCTAGGGTTGATACTTTCATATACCATGAATCTTAACGTCTGCTTATCTTGTTAGCCTAAGGTTGATATATTATTTTACTACTATGAGTTCTTAGAACCGTTGTGCTATAATTAGTGTCCATATTGTTAAGGCTTATGATCAACTAAGTATGTTTTCCAAATTATGCTACAAGTATGATTGTTATGCAAGGCTTTCATGTTAAAATCCTCAAATGAAGATTGTACTCGACCCTCTTCTTGTGTATGATTCTTCTTGGTTGTCATATGCAAATCTTTGAGTTGGTTATATTTTGAAACATTATTTTTAGTGATTTGGTGGTTTATGATACATTATCTTGTCCCTGTTAATCTGGTTTTTCTAGAATTTCTTGCCCGTATGTGTCTTTGATGCCTTACAACTCGGTATGGCCCTATCTTTTGGCTGAAACTGAAGCTTTTCAATTGTAAGACTAGGTGTTTAAGTTGTTCCATGAGTAATTTTGTTACATGTATGGCTAATTTTGCATCCATTAGCTTAATTACTAAAATTGTTTGGGGCCTGGTATGATGGGCCTACCTTTGGTATTAGGAATTCAAAGTATACTGCCTGCACCTGGTGTTTAGGCATGCTGTCCGCATGAAGTTCTATGCCTATTTTTAGGCCCAGATGTAATTATTAGGTTATCCTATATTCTTAATTGGTCGTGTAATTATTTAAAATGATCTGTAATAGCTTGTATGTTACATCTCGCATTTTTCGTACGTCAAAGTTTCGTTTTCAGTTAATTAACATAAAATCGGGATGAGGTTTGTTTAACCAAAGAATTAGATTCTCTTCCAAAGCTAATTTAAGAAGACCACGGGTTTCTGATAACCAAAGAATATGCTAATAATTGCAAGTATATTCGTAAATAGAAAGCAGAATGAAGCGTAAAAATTGAGTATATTTTAATAGTGGTTCAAACGTCTCCTTACAAGTTATATTTTACTCCCTTTTATAGGGAATTTCTTAATATAGCGTCTACTCTTTTTAGTGATTGAGCATTAATGGCTAATAATGGCACTAATGTGACGTTACAATGATTAATCGTAACTGTTGCGTGAAGATTATGTAACGTTTTGGCTCATTAATTGAAGATCCTTGAATCTTCCTTTTATTCCGTCTTGATTCATTCGGATCGTGTCTCTTCGCCTTCTCAATTAGGTTGAGATTCTCGTATCTGATTACCCCGTGGATATGATATTCCATTCCTCTTTATCTCGTACCTCTTCATAAAGTCTCATCCAATTGTCATATTGTCATTTCTCCACATAAATTGCAGATTCATCATAAGTATTACACGTATGAAGCTCATTTTTACCAATATAGATAGTCCCCCTACTTACCATTTATTTATCGATTAATATTTGGTAAGTGGATAATCATTTATGGCGGGAACATTTTGCCGCCGCTTCACTTGTTCCATTGCATCCGTTTCTGAATGTATGTGTCACTTGTCACTTCCATTTAATGACTATGCCACGTGCTTTCCCGGATTGGTTCTGTAATTATTCAGCGCCTTTTAGGTCTTTCTGCAGCTGCATCAGTCTCGAAGTGACAGCTTCAATTATGACCTTCACATTGCTGTTTTTTCCATTTTTTTACAGTTGCCTTTGAGTATAAATACCCCTTTTCCTTTCATTACTTTCACGTATAACTTCTAACATTCTTTGTTTATTTGTAAATTCTTCATCTTCGTAAATATGTCTTCTTCAAACCAGCAATCTAAAAAGGTTCATTGTAGATGAACTGACTCATTCTTCTGCTCCAACACGGAGTAGGAGGGGCGGTAGGCTTAGGAGCTTAAATTTTACTCCTTCTAGGGGTTCTGCTTCTTATTCTTCTTCCCCTCCATATTCTAGGTCTAACACTCATTCATCTTCTTCAAGGGCTAGGGCTTCTAGATCTTCATCAAAGAGTAGAGAACACAATGAACCGCTTCCTGAGTCGAGAGTCGATGAGATTGTTCCTGCGGAGTTTTCTATTGCCAAGGATAGTCAAGCCATGAGTGAGAAGCTTTCTTCAATGTCATCACATGGCAGTGTTGAACTTTATCCTACCCAAATAACAGAGGGCTTAGTGTCTCTTGTACGCATGGATTGTTATTGGAAGCCTGATTTTCCTGTTGTTGTTCCTAACGATAACCAAAGAATAACCTCTTACAAGAGTGGATATTCTTATGTTTATACTTATCCCTTCACATTAGGATTCAAGCCTCCCATCGACCCTATTATCATCGAGTTTTGTCGATTCTTCAAAGTTTGTCTGGGACGAGTCGGTCCTCTTATTTGGCGAGTAGTCGCGTGCCTTAGGTATTTGGCCAATTTAGCTTCCGTACCCTTTACTTTTCATAATCTTACTCACCTCTATTCTCCGATACTGTTCCGCCAAGGAGTGTTTACTCTCGCGGCTAGGAGTAAAAGGGTGTTAGTTACTCCAGATGATGAAAAATATAAAGGGTGGTATGTCCGGTATGTTGCTGTCCCTACTGCAGGTTTAGTAGGTGAAGAAAATCTCTCCTTCCCTGAGAAGTGGAACTTTGCACGTGAGTACAATTTTGCTCACTTTCCTTTACTTCACTTTTGATGAACTTTCAGAATGGTGATTGTTTCTTCTTCTTTTGCAGCAACCATGGGAACCGTCGAGAATGTCTCCGGTTTTCGTGATTGGGCAGAAAAACTCTTGTCAATCTCTCCTTTAGAAGAACGTTCGTGGAAGTACCTCTCTTTGAGGTTTGGTTGGAAGGTGAAGACCCACGGTAAGTGAAGTTCCTTTTTTTACTTCTTCTCTTTTTGAGATTTATCTGACCCCTTTTATTTGGTAGGGTTTCCTGGTCGTGGAGTTTCTACTGCGGCTGTGTCCGCTTCAAGGCTGTCTCTGGCTAAGGCCCAGGAGATCATTGATGGTTCCTCCTCGTCGAAAAGAAAAGCAAGTGGGTCCATGAATTTAGAGGAGGAAGAGGAAGAGGAAAGTTCGCTGGTCCATAGGTCACATAGGAGGAGGGTGGTCTCTACTGATGAATCTGCACCCGTTTTTTATCCTCATGTGCCTGAATCAGAACTTTCCGCTTCTGAAGATGAAACTCCCTTTCCTGTTCGTGAGTTTGTTAATCACCTGTTCCAACAAGGTTTTGGTACCATCTCTAATGAAGCTCCTCTTGCTGTTTTCTCTCCTCCTGCTGCTAAGAAACATTCGTTTATTGCTCCCGCTGCTGCCTCTGCTCCCATTGCCATTCTTGCTCCCGTTGCTGCTCCTCAACCTACCCTATCTGTGGCTCATTCGCCTGCCCCCGCTTCCGTGCCTTCTACATTTGAAGTAGGGTCATCTAACAGGGGGTGATGAAGCAAGTTACAATAGAGGTTCCTGCGGCGGGCAGCGTCTTGAAAAAGTCGGGCCAGGCTGATGCATAGTTAAAGCCATTGATAGGTTCGACTGAGAAGTATAAGCTGGAAAGCCACAACTCCCTGACTTGGATGAACGAGATTGTGCACTCGTCCTTAAAGGTAAAACTTGTTTTTCCCCCATATGTACTTATATATATTCTTACAGTATCTAATTTATCATTCTATATAGATCAACCTTATAGGCACATAGCTAATGAAGAGAATTATTCAAATAGAGCAAGCAGCAAATGACTTTCATATTGAGGTTGATAATTGGAAGGAGCAGTACGAGAGTTTACAGCTTGACATGGAGGCAACGGAGGAGGAAAAGTGTACCTTGGAGCAGCAAGTTAGCGTTATGGAAGTAGAACTGGCCGTCGAGAAGGCATCTTCGAACCAGACATGTATAGAGAAAAGTGTCTTAGAGTCTTCATTTGCGGGGCAACTTTCCTATGCCACAGATGAGAATAGGAGTCTGAAGGCTTTGTTGGACCAGAAGGAGGTGTACTCTGGCAAACTTGTTCAATTTCTCACCCAAACCCAAGAAGGCGTCTGTAACTCTTCAGAGAAGGTCCAGTTTTTGGAAAGATCCATCGCTCATTTACAGGCCTCTCACGATGCTGCCGTTGCAGAAAGAGATGAGATAAAAGCTGAAGCTGAACAATGGGAGAAAGACTACGAGGCTCTTGACGACAAAGCAGCCATCGATGTTAGTTGGGCTTATTTGAATGCCCATATTGACACATTGACGGAAATGGGCCAAGAGGGTTTTGACTTGGAAGCTGAAATAGCTAAAATGAGAGAGACGATTGAGAAGTCTCAGCAAAATCACAATTTCTCTTCACCTGAGGCTGAGGTCCTATGATGACCCAAGGGGTCATTTTATGAATTTAGACTCTGTTCTAGACTTATTAGCCATAAAAAGATTAATTTTAACTACCTTGATTTTTGTGCGCAGTCCGAGCATGAAATCGGAAAGCTTTTATGTTAAAATATAAGAAATAATAATTTTTAGAATTACAGAATTTGGTTTTAGTTGACTTGAATCAACATTTTGAGTAAACGGACTCAAATCTGTGTTCCAACAATCCCGGAAGGTCCGTAGTAAAATATGGGACTCGGGCGTATGCCTGGAAATGAATTCCGAGATCCCAAGCCTTAGAAATCAATTTTTGAAAGAAATTTTTTTGCTGAAATATTTATGAAATAATGAAAATAATTAATATTTGAAGTCATTGGTATCGGGCCCTTATTTTGGTTTTGGAGGCCAGTACAGATTTGTTATGATATTCGGGCCTTGCCTGTGAAATTTGGTGAAATACGGAGTTCGTTTGACATGATTCGGACATACGGTTGAAAAGTTATGAACTATAAGTGTTCTTGAGGAAAATAATGAGCTTTGAGGTTTAATTCGTTGTTTAGCATGTTATTTTCATGGTTTGATCGAAGGAGCAATTCCATATTATGCTTTCAGACTTGCGTGCATATTTTATTTAGAGCCTCGAAGGCTCGGGTGAGTTTCAAATAGGTTTGGGTTGTGTTGCGCTCGTTCTTTCTTATGTTTCGACGTCGTTTCTCCAAGCATAAATGATATCATATTGAACAAATGACCTCCGATTTATGTTTTGAATAAAGTATTAGATCCGTATCATAATTATGGACCCGTAGCAAAAAGAATCATCGAATTTGGACATCGGATGAGGATTTTATGGTCATTTTACCAAGGTTGCCCAGATTTTTCAGGTTAATTACGAATTTGCCCCTGACGGCGTATTAAAAACCTACACTATTTGCAAATCTTAAAACCTACATATCTCCTTCATTATAAGGCCAAATTGAGTGATTCAAAAGCCTAAATTCATTAGAATTTCACAAGGAATCCACTGGACACATAAAAATCGAGTTTAGGGATCGTTTGGAATGAGAAACGAGGCAGAATAGATGGCAGAAAATATATTAAAAACGGGCAGACCTTTTCCTTCTCCAATTTTTCGAGGTTTCAGCCCTAAAAACGAGTTTTCTTCAACAATCTTCATCCCCAATTCATAGGTAATCAATTCCAAACCTTTTTCTTTTAATTCCTTACTATTTTGCATCACTTTTAAAGCAAAAACAAAGGATTTCCATGGTAAAAATTTAGGATTTGGGTAGAATTAGGGAGTTTTGTAAAAATTGAATTTTTATATCAAATTAAGGTCGGATTTCAAAACTAATAGCATATTTGGGTTCGTGGATAAATGGGTAAACGTAATTTAGTCTGAACCCCGAGTTTAAGACCAAGCGGGCCGGGGTCGGGTTTTCACTTTTTCTTAGAAAACTTAGGAAAAATTATATTATTCAATAAAGTAAGTTCCTTTAGCATTAGTTAATTATATTAAGTTAATTGTGATTAGATTCGAGCAAGTTAGAGGTGAATTCAAAAGGAAAAGCGATAATTGAGCAGTNCATTTTACCAAGGTTGCCCAGATTTTTCAGGTTAATTACGAATTTGCCTCTGACGGCGTATTAAAAACCTACACTATTTGCAAATCTTAAAACATACATATCTCCTTCATTATAAGATGAAATTGAGTGATTCAAAAGCCTAAATTCATTAGAATTTCACAAGGAATCCACTGGACACATAAAAATCGAGTTTAGGGATTGTTTGTAACGAGGAACGAGGCAGATTAGCTGGCAGAAAATATATTAAAAATGGGAAGACCTTTTCCTTCTCCAATTTTTCGAGGTTCCAGCCCTAAAAATTAAATTTTCTTCAACAATCTTCATCCCCAATTCATAGGTAATCAATTCCAAACCTTTTTCTTTTA
>ML409896.1:0-22113 GCA_005239525.1 Nicotiana knightiana | reverse complement strand
ATCAAAGGCATTGATGTTGATAGGTATTCTCAACAACCTTGGAAGCCAAGTGCGGCACCCTTGTCTATACCCAAAAAGTTTAAAATGCCTGACGTTCCCAAATATGATGGAACAACTGACCACGTGATTATGTGATTGCTTTCACTACTGGAGTAAAAGGCAACGACTTAACAAAACAAGAGATTGAATCAGTCCTTGTCAAAACATTTGGGGAAACACTCACCAAAGGAGCCCTAACCTGGTATTCTCTTCTCCCTGAAAATTCTATTGACTCGTTTGTTGAGCTTGCAGATTCATTTATAAAAGCACACTCTGGTGCACAAAAAGTTGAAAAAAGAATGGAAGACATATTCAAAATAAAACAAGGAGACACGAAACTACTCCGTGAGTTTGTAGACAGGTTTCAACGAGAAAGAATGTAGTTACCCAGGGTGCCTGATAATTGGGCAGACATGGCATTTGCAAGCAACCTAAACGATAAAAGCTCAGAAGCCATGAGACGACTTAAAGAAAGTCTAAGAGAATTCCCCGCTACAACATGGAACGATGTATATAACAGGTATAGTACTAAACTCAGAATAGAAGAAGATATCATTGCTCGTTCGAGAGATGAAGATCATTCCAGATCTAGACGTCTTGAATTAGATAGAAGATCAGGTAAAAACATGTATGATCCTTACTTAGGACCCTCGGGACGCGATATTTGTCCTAGATTCGAAAACACTAGGTCGGACTATAGACCACAAGGAAGAGACGTCGTTTCATCCTCGTCTAGATCCAGAAAAGATCAAGATGAACGACCTAGAGGTAATACCCGAATTGGGGATCATACCTTTAATGTAAGTACTACTGAACTTGTCTCAATATTGAGGAACATGGGAGACAAGGTTAAGTGGCCCAAAGAGATGCGATCAAATCCAAATAGAAGGAACCTAGATCACTGGTGTGAATTCCATAACGATCATGGGCACATAACTACGGATTGCCGATTTTTACAAGGTGAAGTAGAAAATTTATTGAAACAGGGCTATTTAAAAGAATTGTTTAGTGATAAAGGTAAACATGCATATACGAGGAACAAGCAAGAGCCCCCAAAGCCTCCTTCTCCAAAACAAACCGTCAACGTGATACACGGAGGTGAAGAAGTGAACGGAGTGGTCTGCAAAACAACCACAAAGTTCACAATTACACATGGAAAACGGGTTCGTGAAAATATGGAAGAGGACGATATAACCTTTGATGATGCAGATATCGGGGAATTAATGTTTCCTCACAAAGATGCTCTGGTAATATCTTTACTTATTCATGACACTAACATAAGAAGAGTGTTGACTGATCCAGGCAGTTCAGTCAATATCATTTTTCTAAGAGTCGTGGAAAATGCTATTGGGGAATCAAGTAATCCCATNGGGGATTCAGCAAATTAGAGGCGATTAGCAAACCGCAAGAAATATAAACTCCGTGGTACACTACAACAAAAAACTAGAAGTGGAAGAATCACGAGATAAGGGAATCTCCCAAGCGGATAACACCGCCTAAACAGACATGGACGAAATTACTACCCAAATAGGTACGGAAGGTATTATTGTGGAAACAGTTACGAAAGAAAATACTAACGAGAAGGTGAATCAAATTACCACGGAAGGTGCATTAGACCACACGGATGCAGATTCCAGATCGGACGTCATTCATGAACCGGAGGAAGATGAGCACATCAAAACAACTACGGAAGAGCTCGAAGTTGTTCCATTATCTGGACAAAAGCCTGAACAGAAAGTGTATATAGGCACGACGATGGGCCCCGATCGAAGAGGTAAGTTTATTAATTATTTAAAGGCTAATGCAGACTGCTTTGCGTGGTCCCACTCAGATATGACAAGCATCCCACCAGAAGTGATGACTCATAAACTAAATGAAGATCTATTCTTCGTACCTGTTAATCAGAAGAAAAGAAAGCAAGGACCATTCAAGAACCAAGTGATCGACAAAGAGGTACAGAAACTCTTGAAGATCGGTTCGATACGAGAGGTAACGTACCCTAACTGTCTAGCAAACACCTTGGTAGTACCTAAAAAGAATGGCAAATGGAGAGTATGCGTAGATTATACTGATTTAAATAAAGCATGCCCCAAAGATTCATTCCCGTTGCCACATATAGATCAAATGATTGATGCCACAGCAGGTCATGAATTATTAAGCTTCTTAGATGCATATTTTGGTTATAATCAAATTAAAATGGATCCCTCAGATGAGGAAAAAACTTCCTTCATTACAAACAGGGGGACTTATTGTTATAAAGTTATGCCTTTTTTGGCTTGAAAAATGCTGGAGCTACCTCTCAAAGGTTAGTGACTAAAATGTTCCAAGAACATCTTGTAAAGACGATGGAAGTCTATATTGATGATATGTTGGAAAAATCAACACAAGCGGAAGACCATTTCCAGCATCTCTCTACTACTTTTGATATTTTACGCAAGTATAATATGAAGTTGAATCCAGAGAAATGCGCTTTTGGAGTGCAATCAGGAAAATTGTTGGGTTTCCTTGTATCAAACAGAGGAATAGAGGTAAATCCCGATCAAATTAAAGCCATAGAGGAAATACCTGATGTTTTAACAAATAAAAAGGAGGTTCAACGATTGACAGGAAGAATAGCAGCTTTGGGGAGGTTTATTTCTAGATCTTCAGACAAAAGTTTTAAATTCTTCTCAGTTCTCAAAAAACAGAATCAGTTCGAATGGACTGAAGAATGTCAGCAAGCCCTCAAGAACCTGAAGATTTATCTATCGAAACCACCACTGCTTTCAAAGCCAAAAGAAGGGGAAAGATTGTACATCTACCTGGCTGTCTCAGAAATTGCTGTAAGTGCAGTATTGGTAAGAGAAGAAAAAGGTAAACAATCACCTATCTATTATGTAAGTAAAACTTTGCTAGATGCTGAGACTAGATATCCACATCTGGAAAAGTTAGCCTTAGCTTTAATAATGGCATCTAGAAAATTACGACCCTATTTTCAATGCCACCCAATCACCGTTGTGACCTCATATCCTTTAAGAAATATTCTGCATAAACAGGAATTGTCAGGAAGATTAGCCAAGTGGGCCATAGAATTAAGTGAGCATGAAAGGATCTATCAGCCTAAGACTGCAATTAAGTCTCAAACACTAGCTGATTTTGTTGTTGACTTTAGTAATAGCATTGTCCCTGAAGTAGAAAAAGAGTTACAACTCTTTAACGGTGCCAATCCGGGCCTATGGACCCTATTCACCGATGGCTCCTCAAATATAAAAGGTGTCGGCTTAGGCATAGTCTTAATATCACCCACGGGTGAAAAGACACGGCAAGCTATCAAGTGTTATCCTATAACTAACAATGAAGCAGAGAACGAAGCTGTTATTACAAGGCTTGAACTCGTACGGGAGCTTTCAATCGAGCAAATTGTGATTAACAGCGACTCCCAACTGGTAGTAAATCAGATATATGGGACTTACATCGCTCGAGAGACTCGAATGCAACAGTATATTGAAAAAGCACGAGAGCACGTGAGACAATTCAAAACATGGAAGGTAATGCAAATACCTAGAGAGGAAAATGCAGAAGCAGATGCATTAGCTAACCTCGCAGCAGACACCGAAGTAACAAACAAAGACAATGCAATTGTCGTCCAACTATTTCATTCAATGATCGACCAGGACAGGAATGAGGTAACTTTCAACAACTTAACCTAGGACTGGAGAAACAAAATTCTTAATTTTTTGCAGAATGGCACTGTACTTGAAGATAGGAAAGCAGCTCAAGCACTTCGCCGCAAAGCTGCGTGGTACTGCCTTATTCACAATTTGCTTTATCGCAAGATGTTCAGAGGACCCCTAGCTAAATGCATCGGACCTTACCAAACAGAATTTGTGATGAAAGAAGTCCACGAAGAACACTGTGGAAATCACTTAGGGGCGATATCCTTAGTGAAAACCCTAATCAGAGCTGGATACTATTGGCCTAAGATGGAAGAAGAAGCCGAGAACTTCGTATCCAAATGCGATAGGTGCCAAAGGTTTTCCAATAACATGCATCGATCAGCGGAATTATTGCATCCAATAATATCCCTATGGCCTTTCATGAAATGGGGTATGGACATATTGGGACCTCTTCCCACAGCTAAAGGACAGGTACGATTTTTGCTCGTGCTAATCGACTATTTTACAAAATGGGTAGAGACAGAAGCATTCAAACAAGTGCGAGAAAAGGAAGTTAAAAGCTTCTTATGGAAAAACATAATATGCCGCTATGGAATACCAAAGGAAATCGTGTGCGATAATGGCCCATAATTCATAGGCTCGCAAATCACAGAATTCTTCGAAAGTTGGCAAATCAAGCGGATCACTTCAACACCGTACCACCCCGTGGCTAATGGTCAAGTTAAGTCAACGAATAAGGTCATCATCAACAATCTAAAGAAGCGGCTGATAAGGAAACAGGTCTGATGAGTTACCAGCGGTACTATGGGCATACAGAACAACCTCAAAAATAGCCACGGGAGAAACTCCATTCGCACTTGTCTATGGCTCAGAAGCCTTAATACCTGCGGAGATTGACGAACCAAGCATAAGGTTCACAATAGCTATGGAGGAAGCAAACGACGACGAATTAAGGACCAATCTGGACCTACTCAAACCACGGAGAGAAGCAGCACTGATATGGATGGCAGCTCAAAAGCAAATCATAGAGCGTTATTACAATCGTGAAGCTCATCTCATGTACTTCAAGATTGGGGACTTCGTCCTCAAAAAAGTCTTTCAATCAACGAAAGAAGCAGGTGCAGGAAAGCTAAATCCGAACTGGGAAGGACCTTACAAAATCCGAGGCATAGCTGGGAAAAGCGCCTATGAGTTGGAAGCTATGGACGGCAGAGTTCTACCAACAAGCTGAAACGCCATCCACCTAAAGAAGTATTACTTCTAAGGAAAAGAAATACCCCCGGTCAGGTATCACGCGTTAGATGATAGGCAAAAAGCTAGCCCATCACCAGATGATGATATAAGACCTGCAAAGACACGAGGAAATAACACAATTCCTAGTCTAGGGTTACACTTTCTGATGGATGTTTTAAAGGGTTAAGCAGTCATCATCTAAAAAACTATATACCTTCGAGTCCGGAATATTTTTCCTTTTCAGGAAAAGGACCACAAGAAAGGAATAATCAAGTGCTCGAGATCTCATTCTTCAAAACTCAAACACTTGGGGGACTATACAGTATGGAAGGCTAAGACGAAGCAAAGAAGACTATCAGAAAGTCAAAAGCTCGAGCCTGAAGACCCATCTACCCAACGAGACAAGTGATACGAGCAGAATCGAAAGAGATCAAAAGAGTCATCCAAAGACAAAGCCTAATGCAAAAATGCAAAAAACCTTCGAACATGTTCAGGTTGAAAGGCAAAATATTAGTCACGAGGAAGAAATGTACATCTTTATACTTATTCAAAACTGTTGTAACAAAAACAGTTAGGGGTAAAAGATCATCATCAATGTACTCATTCAAAAAACTGTTCTCAAATAAAACAGTTATGGATGAAAGATCTAAATCCTTGTATTTGTTCAAGAAACTGTTATCAAATAAAAACAGTTACGAATAAGAAAACATTTCCCTCGTACTTATTAGAAAACTGTTTCCAACACAGTTGCGGGTAAAAACCCCAATCTTTATAAAAACTGTTACTAGTAAAAAACAGTTGTTTCCTTGTATTAATATCGAAAAACTGTTACCTATGAAAAACAGTTACGAAATACAAGAGTATATCAAATCTGTTAAACAAAAACAGTTGCAAACATGAGTTTTAGACGATAACCAAACACATGTAAAATGTCATGGAAGTTCAAACAAAAAACTTTCCTTGGAAACATTCTTAAACATGTGTAAAATTCCTATCACTCTATTGCATTATCATGAAGTTGAGACGTCTTCTTCATGTCAATTATAAAGGGCCCTCTTCCATAAACTATGCCTACTACAAAAAGGCACACATTTAATATGACACCGTACCTATTACAAAAAGGTACGAGTAATCTAAAGCATTCTACATGCAAAACTCAGAGGTAAAACTAAAACCTCGAAAAATGAAGCATGCAAAAGACTTAAAGAGTGAAACAGAAACTCAACAAAAGTCATACTAGCATTAATATATTAAAATGGTTAAGCAAAAACTAAGTATTAACTTATACTTAGCCGTATAGAATTTTTATATATACATTGAGGTGCCCCGAAATTGTCATTTGAGGACTTTAAAGAAATCCAAATTTACCCCCGATGGGACTGGGGGTAACCACCAATTGAGACAAATATTAAAAAAAAAAGGAGAGTGAACCAATTAAACTTCTTCAAGAGGGGGGTTGACTTCACTGGTAGAAGGAGCAGGAGCAACTAGGGATGAAGAGGCACAAGTGGCTGGAGTCTCACCATCAGGTGAAGAGAGTTTATGACCTTGTTGAGCCTTCTCCATGGCTTCCTTAGTTTTAGCTATTTCAACACTAAGTTTGAAACCCTCTTGAATCATTTCCGTCAATGTGTCAATGCGAGAATTCATGTACGCCTAGCTCACATCAACAACAACCACCTCTTCAAGATCTTTATAATCCCTTGCTCATACTTGAAGCTCAGCTCTCAATCCGTCCTTCTCCGCTTCAGCAGCTTCATGGACGGCCCTTAACTGTACAATCGATCCTCCAGAGAGCTTTATCTAAAGCCTTACGAAGGTCCTCTTGAGTCCGAGTGAGTAATTGCACGAGCTCTCCTGAGTATTCCTCCTTCTTCCCCAACAAATTTTTCAAGTCTCTAATCTCCTCTGAGGCACGGGACAGCTGCTCAGCAAATGAGGACTCCAAAACACTCTTGTCTTTATCAGCCTGACTGGAAGAAGCTTCTCTACTCCCAGTTCTACTGCCATGAGCCTCATCTACCGCTTCAAGGTACTCCTTTCCTCTTCTAATGCATCCATGTCAATCCTTAGGCGATCATACTGTGATTTCCAATTAATCAGCATCGGCCTGCAACTCTTTCGTCTCCTTGTCCATATGTGAGATCCTCTTCATAAGCTCCATGCCTATAAGATTAATCTACAAGAAATAAACCAATCAGATGTGGTAAATTTCATATACGAAAACGAAAGAGGATAACCTGCATCATACCTTCAAAGAAGTATGCACAACTTCATTGGCCTATGTAAAAGCACTGTGGCTGGCTAGCTTGGCTTTCTCAGTGGGACCTATCAAAGTCTTGAGCCACACTTCGGGTCACCCGTTTTATTGAAAAGGTTCCCCTCAGCTGGAACCTCTATTACCACTTGCCGCATCTCTCTGTTGGAAGACCCTACTTCCCTAAAGGAAGGCATGGAAGAAGGCAGAGATGAAACGGCAACAGGCACGGAGGGTTGAGGAGCTGGAGAAGCCACAGGCAAAGCAGCAGGCACGAAGGTTTGAAGAGTTGAAGAAGTTGCGGGCAAAGCAACAGCAGAAGCTGAAATAGCCAAAGGAGCAGATGAGACATCTTCTCTTAAAGAAGCAGGAAAGACAGCAGCCAAAGGGACATCGTCAGGAGTAAGGTCAAAACCTTCATGGAACATGCAATCCACAGACTTATGAATGGAGGAATGTGAAACATCTTCAAGGGTAGAGGGCTCAACCACAGACACGGAAGGCAAGGTCAAGGGTGTAAACTCATCATCTGAAACCACCCGCCTTTTCTGTGGCCTGTGTACTAAAGCACTTCTTCTTCTTCTTCTACGGAACGAGACTCACCAATCTTCCTCTTCGAGGAAGATAAACCAACAATAATTTCTTGGGACTGATCCAAAGACATCTTCGGTATAGATGAATCAGACACCCCACGAGCAGAGAACCCTATCAAAAGGGAAAAAGTTAAGCGACAAAGAAAGAAGTGACTCGAGTAAGGAAAGAATCAAGAACAAAAGCTTCACTTACCGTGGGTCTTTACATGCCAACCATACCTCCCAGCGAGGTACTTCCAAGATCTCTCTTCTAAAGGAGCAACGGGACAACAATTTTTCTACCCAATCACGGATACCGGAGATATTCTCAACAGTTTCCATGATTGCTGAGAGAAGAAGAAACAGATGCGGTGTTAGTAAAACATCTCAAGTCAAAACAAGGAAAAGTAAATAGATGTGAGCTAAATCATACTCACGTGCGTGATTCCACTTCTCAGGGAAGGGAAGATTTTCTTCACCCACTAAACCAACAGTGGGTACAACAACATACCGGAGATACCAACCCCTATCCTTATCATCTCCAAGGGTTACCAACACTCTTTTGCTCCTAGCAGTCAGAGTAAAAACCCCTTCACGAAACAAGGTAGGAGAGTAGAGATGAATAAGATGGTTGAAAGTAAAAGGAACCGAGGCTAAAGAAGCTAAACTCCTAAGACATGCGACAACTTGCCACACAAGCGGACCAACTTTTCCTAAGCAGATATTGAAAAAACGGTAGTATTCAATTATGATTGGGTCAATGGGAGGTCTAAAACCTAGAGTAAAAGGGTAAGTATAAACAAAAGAATATCCCATCTTGTAAGACGTTATTCTTTGATTACTATTCGTAATGTAAACAGGGAAATCAGGTCTCCAAAAACACTCCCCACGAACAAGGGAAATCTAACCCTTAGTTATAAGGGTTGGATACCTTTCGACACTTTCAAGGGAAGAAGATTGGTCTACACGAACTTGATTATCTCTAGCAAAGACAAACTCAACAGGAACAATTTCATCAACTCCAGGATCACGAAGGCGTTCACCTCTACCTCTAGAAAAAGACCGAGAAACCCTAAACCTCGGAGAAACTAGAAATCTAGTGAAAGGAGAGGGAACTATCTGAGAAGAAGAGGAGCCCCTCGAAGGAGTGGATCCTAGGATTCTAAGTCTACCACCCCTCCGACTCCTAGTTGGAGCAAAAGATGGCGTTAAATTTTAAATATCTATTACTCCCTGAGGTTGGTTTGAAGAAGACATGTTTACAAAGGCAAGAAAAAAGTTCTTTACAAAAGACAAAGTTAGAAAGTGTATCGTGGAAGCAAAGAAAATAAGAAAGGTATTTATACTTGAGGACAACTGTCAAACATGGGAAAAAATAAAAATAATGATGAAAAGTCATAATTGAAGATGTCACTTCGGGACTGACACAGCCGCAAAAATCCCTAAAAGGTGCCGAGTAATGCAGAACCAATCCGAAAAGGACACGTGGTATGAGAATTAAATGGAAGTGACAAACGACACTTATGGTACAGAGAAGGATACAATGTTTCGAGGAAAAGCGGCGGCAAAATATTCTCGCAATAAATGAATATCCACTTACCAAATATTAATCGATAAATATATGGTAAGTGGGGGGACTATCTGTATTAGTTAAAAAGAGTTTCACAGTAAGCCAACTTTTGACAACTCAACCATTTACGTGGACACGGGAGAATGCGACAGCTGGATGTGATTCTTTGAAGAGGTACGGAACAAAGAGGCACGATTCAATAAAACCTCGAGCTTATCCGCCACGGGAAACTCAACCTGATCAAAACAGGGAAGAGGCACGGTCAGAATGAATCTAGACAAAGCTATGGGCAGATTCAAGAACCCACAATTGATTACTCGAACGTTATATAATTGTACCCCAATTACCGTTTTTTTAACCAAAGAATTCGACCCTTTGACTAAATCTTATTGTTAATATGAATACGGGTTACTGATAATCGAGATAATGAAAAAATGAATGATAGACAATATTACAGAAATAAAAGATTGAAGTTGATTGTATTTCGAGAATCAGATGCCTTTACAAGTTGTATTCCCCTCCCTTATATAGGAGATTCTTACAATGTACGACTACTACTATGGTTACTTATTAATGACTGACATTAGTGAGGCGTTATAAAGGATAAGGGTAAATAGGGGTTCAGTTACATAACGTTCGAGTAATCAATTATGGATTCGTGAATCTGCCTGTAGCTTTGTCTAGATTCATTCTGACCGTGCCTCTCTCCCATTTTGATCAAATTGGACTTCCCGTGGTTGATTAGTTCGTGGGTTTACTGAACCGTGTCTCTTTGTGTCGTACCTCTTCAAAGAGTTATTTCCAGATATCGTGTTTTCCCGTGTCCACGTGACTAGCTGAGTTGTCAAAAGTTGACTTACGTGTGAAACTCTTTTTTACCAATACAGATAGTCCCCCCACTTACCATATATTTAATGATTAATATTTGGTAAGTGGATATTCATTTATGGCGGGAATATTTTGCCGCCGCTTTTCCTTGAATCATTGTATCCTTCTCTGTACCATAGGCGTCGTTTGTCACTTCCATTTAATGCTCATACCACGTGTCCTTTTCAGATTGATTCTGCATTTATTCAGCACCTTTTAGGGCTTTTTGCGGCTGTGCCAGTCCTGAAGTGACATCTTCAATTATGACTTTTCATCATTATTTTCCCTTTTCATCATGTTTGACGGTTGTTTTCAAGTATAAATACATGTTTTCTTTTTTTTGCTTCCACGAAACACTTTTCTACTTCTGTTTTCTGTAAAACTTTCTTCTTTGCCTTTGTAAACATGTCTTCTTCAAACCAACCTCAAAGAGTAATAGACATTGAAAGCTTAGCTCCATCTTCTGCTTCGGCTAGGAGTCGGAGGGGTGGTAGACTTAGAAGTCTAGGATCCGCTCCTTCGAGGGGATCTTCTTCTTCTCAAATAATTCCTTCTTCTTCCACTAGATCTCCAGTTATTCCGAGATTTAGAGTTTCTTGGACTTCGTCTAGAGGTAGAGGCGAACGCCTTCGTGAACCTGGAGTCGATGAAATTGTCCCTGCTGAGTTTGTTTTCGCTAGGGATAGTCAAGTTCTTGTAGATCAGTCTTCTTCTCTTGATAGTGTAGAAAGATACCCAACCCTTATAACTGAGGGTCGGATTTCCCTTGTTCGAAGTGAGTGCTCATGGAAATCTGACTTTCCTGTCTATATTCAGAATAGTAATCAAAGAATAACGTCTTACAAGATGGGATATTTCTTTGTTTATACTTATCCCTTCACTTTAGAGTTTAGACCCCCCATTGACCCAGTTATAATTGAGTTTTGCCATTTTTTCAATATCTTCTTAGGACAAGTTGGCCCGCTTGTGTGGTGAGTCGTCACATGCCTTAGGAGTTTGGCTTCTTTAGCCTCGGTTCCTTTTACCTTCAACCATCTTATTCACCTCTACTCTCCTACCTTATTTCATGAAGGGGTTTTTACTCTGACTGCTAGGAGCAAAAGAGTGTTAGTAACCCCTGGAGACGATAAGGATAGGGTTGGTACCTTCTTTATGTTGCTGTAACCACTGATGGTTTAGTGGGTGAAGAAAATCTTCCCTTCCCTGAGAAGTGGAATCGCGCACGTGAGTATGTTTTAGCTCACATTTACATTTTCTTGTTTTGACTTGATATGTGTTATTTAACACCGTGTCTGTTTATTTTTCTTCTTTCAGCAATCATGAATACTGTCGAGAATGTCTCCAGTATTCGTGATTGGGTAGAAAACCTGTTATCTGTTGCTCCTTCTGAAGAAAGATCTTGGAAGTACCTTGCTGGGAGGTACGGTTGGCAAGTAAAGACCCACGGTAAGTGAAGTTTTTGTTCTTGTTTTTTTCCTTACTCGAGTCTTTTTTACTTCTGTCGTTTAACTTTTTTTCCTTTTTAGTAGGATTCTCTACTCGTGGGGTGTCTGCTTCCTCTATCCCGAAGATGTCCTTGGCTCAAGCCCAGGAAATTATCGTTGGTTCATCTTCCTCGAAATCTCGTTCCATGGAGGAAGAGGGTGCTTTAGTGCACAGGCCACGAAGAAGGCGAATGGTTTTAGATGATGAGCCTTCTGCCTCAACCTTGCCTTCCGTGTCTGCACTTGAGCCCCCTGTCTTTGATGATTTTCCACATTCTCCTATTCACGGTGGTATTGATCTCGCTCCTGATGACGTCCCTTTGTCTGCTATCTTTCCTGCTTCTTTGAGAGAAGAAGTTTCTTCTATTCCTTTGGCTATCTCAACTTTTGCCACTGATCTGCCTGTAACTTCTTCAACTCTTCAACTTTCTGTGTCTGCTCCTTTGCCCATGGCTTCTCCAGCTCCTCAACCTTCCATGCATGTTGTTGTTTCATCTCTGCCTGCTTCTATGCCTTCCGTTAGGGAAGTAGGGTCTTCCAGCAGAGAGATGCGGCAGGTGGTAATAGAGATTCCAGCTGAGGGAAACCTTTTCAAGAAGACGGGTGAGCCTGAAGTGTGGCTCAAGCCTTTAATAGGTCCCGCTGAGAAAGCAAAGCTAGCTAGCCACGGTGCTCTTACATGGGAAAATGAGGTCGTGCATACTTCTTTGAACGTATGGTGTAAGTTATCCTCTTTCACTCTCGTATATGAAATTTACCATATCTAACTGGTTTACTTCTTATAGATTAACCTCATAGGCATGGAGCTTATCAAGAGGATTTCAAACACAGACCAAGAGACAAGAGAGTTGCAGGCAGAAGTTGATAATTGAAAAGAACAGTATGGTAGCTCAACAGGGTCATAACCTCTCTTCACCTGATGGTGAGATTCCAGCCGCTCATGCCTCTTCATCTTCAGTTGCTCCCGTTCCTTCCGCCTTTGAATTCAACCCCTCTCTTTGAAAAGATCTAGTTGGTTTACCCTTTTTTTGTTTTTCTTTGTATCAATTGGCGGTTACCCCCAGTCCCATCGGGGGTAAATTTGGATTTCCTTTAAATCCCCAAATGACAACTTAGGGGCACCACAATGTAAATATAAAAATCTTATATGGCTAATTATAAGTTAATACTTTTTTTAGCCATTTTTTAATATATATAAATATCNTTTTGAGGTTTTAGTTTTACCTTCGAGTTTTGCATGTGGAATGCTTTAGACTACTCGTACCTTTTTTATAATAGGTACGGTGTCATATTAAATGTGTGCCTTGTTGTAATAGGCATAGTTTATGGAAGAGGGCCCTTTATAATCGACATGAAGAAGACGTCTCGACTTCATGATAATGCAATAGAGTGATGGAAATTTTACACATGTTTAAGAATATTTTCAAGAAAAGTTTTTTGTTTGAACTTCCATGACATTTTACATGTGTTTGGTTATCGTCTAAAACTCACGCTTGCAACTGTTTTTGTTTAACAGATTTAGTATACTCTTGTATTTCGTAACTGTTTTTCATAGGTAACAGTTTTTCGATATTAATACAAGAAAATAACAGTTTTTCACTAGTAACAGTTTTTATAAAGATTGGGATTTTTACCCGTAACTGTTTAGTAACAGTTTTCTAATAAGTACGAGAGAAATGTTTTCCTATTCGTAACTGTTTTTATTTGATAACAGTTTCTTGAACAAATACAAGGGGTTAGATCTTTCATCCATAACTGTTTTATTCGAGAACAGTTTTTTGAATGAGTATAAAGATGTACCTTTCTTTCTCATGACTGACATTTTGCCTTTCAACCTGAATATGTTCGAAGGTTTTTGCTTTTTGCATTAGGCTTTGTATTTGGATGGCCCTTTTGATTTCTTTCGATTCTGCTCATGTCACTTGTCTTCATTAGGTAGATGGGTCTTTAGGCTCGAGCTTTTGACTTTCTGATAGTCTTCTTTGCTTCGTCTTAGCCTTCCTTACTGTATAGCCACCCAAGTGTTTGATCTTTGAAGAATGAAATCTCAAGCACTTGATTATTCCTTTATTTGTGGTCCTTTTCCTGAAAAGGAAAAACATTCCGGACTCGAAGATATATAGTTTTTTAGATGAGACTGCTTAACCCCTTTTAAAACATCCATCAGAAAGTGTAACCCTAGATCGGGAATTGTGTTATTTCCTCGCGTCTTTGCAGGTCTAATATCATCATCTGGTGATGGGTTAGATTTGTGCCTATCATATAAAAAAGTTAGTAAAATTTTTAAATGTTCAAAATAAAATCGAACGTGTGATACCTGACGAGGGGTATTCTTTTCTTTTTAGAAGTAATACTTCTTTAGATGGATGGCGTTCCAGCTTGTTGGTAGAACTCTGCCGTCCATAGCTTCCAACTCATAGGCGCCTTTTCCAGCTATCCCTCGGATTTTGTAAGGTCTTTTCCAGTTTGGATTTAGCTTTCCTGCACCTGCTTCTTTTGTTGATTGAAAGAATTTTTTGAGGACGAAGTCCCCAATTTTAAAGTACTTGAGATGAGCTTTACTGTTGTAATAACGCTCTATGATTTGTTTTTGAGCTGCCATCCATATCAATGTTGCTTCTCTCTGTGGTTCGAGCAGGTCCAGGTTGATCCTTAGTTCGTCGTTGTTTTCACCTTCCGTGGCTGTTGAGAACCTTATGCTTGGTTCGCCAATCTCCACAGGTATTAAGTCTTCTAAGCAATAAACAAGTGCGAACGGAGTTTCTCCCGTGGCTTCTTTAGATTGTTAATGATGACCTTATTCGGTTGATTTAGCTTGACCGTTAGCCAAGGGGTGGTACAACGTTTAAGTGATCCGATTGGTTTGCCAACTTTCGAAGAGTTCCGTGATTTGTGAGCCTATGAATTGTGGGCCATTATCACACACGATTTCCTTTGGTATTCCAAAGCGGCATATTATGTTTCGCCATAAGAAGATTTTAACTTCCTTTTCTCGCACTTGTTTGAACACCTCTGCCTCTACCCATTTTGTAAAATAGTCGGTTAGTACCAGTAAAAATCGTACCTGTCATTTAGCTGTGGGTAAAGGTTTTACTATATCCATCCCCCATTTCATGAAAGGCCATGGGAATATTATTGGATGTAATAATTCCGCTGGTCGATGCATGTTATTGGCAAACCTTTGGCATCTGTCACATTTGGATACGAAATTCTCGGCTTCTTCTTCCATCTTAGGCCAATAGTATCCGGCTCTGATTAGTGTTTTCACAAGGATCTTGCCCCTGAGTGATTTCCACAGTCTCCTTCGTGGACTTCTTTCATCACAAACTCCGTTTGGTTAGGCCCAAGGCATTTAGCAAGGGGTCCTCCGAACATCTTGCGATAAAGTAATTTGCGAATAAGGCAGTACCATGCAACTTTGCGGTGTTGTGCTTGAGCCACTTTCCTGTCTTCAGGTACGGTGCCATTCTGCAAAAAGTTAAGAATTTCCTTTCTCCAGTCCCAGGTTAGGTTGTTGAAAGTTACCTCATTCATGTCCTGGTATATTATTGAATGAAATAGTTGAACGACAATTGTACTGTCTTTGTTCGTTACTTCCATGACTGCTTCGAGGTTAGCTAATGCATCTGCCTCCGCATTTTTCTCTCTAGGTATTTGCACTACCTTCCATGTTTTGAATCGTCTCACGAGCTCTCATGCTTTTTCAAGGTACTGTTGCGTTCTAGTTTCTCGAGCGATGTAAGTCCCCTATATTTGATTTACTACCAGTTGGGAGTCGTTGTTGATCACAATTTGCTCGATTGAGAGATCTCGTGCAAGTTCAAGCCCTGCAATAACAACTTCGTACTCTGCTTCATTGTTAGTGATAGGATAATACTTTATAGCTTGTCGTGTCTTTTCACTCGTGGGTGATATTAAGACTATGCCTAAGCCACGCCTTTTACATTTGAAGAACCATCAATGAACAAGGTCCACAGGCCTGTATTAACACCGTTAAAGAGTTGTAACTCTTTTTCTACTTCAGATACAATGCCATTACTAAAGTCAACAACAAAATCAGCTAGTATTTGAGACTTAATTGCAGTCTTAGGCTGATAGATCCTTTCATGCTCACTTAATTCTATGGCCCACTTGGCTAATCTTCCTGACAATTCTTGTTTATGCAGAATATTTCTTAAAGGATATGAAGTCACAACGGTGATTGGGTGGCATTGAAAATATGGTCGTAATTTTCTAGATGCCATTATTAAAGCTAAGGCTAACTTTTCCAGATATGGATATCTAGTCTCAGCATCTAGCAAAGTTTTACCTGCATAATAGATAGGTGATTGTTTACCTTTTCTTCTCTTACCAATACTGCACTTACAGTTATTTCTAAGACAGCCAGGTAGATGTACAATCTTTCCCCTTCTTTTGGCTTTGAAAGCAGTGGTGGTTTCGATAGATAAATCTTCAGGTTCTTGAGGGCTTGCTGACATTCTTCAGTCCATTCGAACTGATTCTGTTTTTTGAGAACTGAGAAGAATTTAAAACTTTTTTCTGAAGATCTAGAAATAAACCTCCCCAAAGCTGCTATTCTTCCTGTCAATCTTTGAACCTCCTTTTTATTTGTTAAAACATCAGGTATTTCCTCTATGGCTTTAATTTGAGCGGGATTTACCTCTATTCCTCTGTTTGATACAAGGAAACCCAAAAATTTGCCTGATTGCACTCCAAAAGCGCATTTCTCTGGATTCAACTTCATATTATACTTGTGTAAAACATCAAACAGTAGATAGGTGCTAGAAATGGTCTTGCGCTTGTGTTGATTTTACCAACATGTCATCGATGTGCACCTCTATTGTTTTTCCCAGATGTTCTTGGAACATCTTGGTCACTAGCCTTTGATAGGTGGCTCCAGCGTATTTTAGGCCAAAAGGCGTGACTTTATAACAATAAGTTCCCCTATTCGTGATAAATGAGGTTTTTTCCTCGTCTAAAGGATCCATTTTAATCTGATTATAACCAGAATATGTATCTAGAAAGCTTAATAGTTCATGACCTACGGTAGCATCAATCATTTGATCTATCTGAGGAAATGGGAATGAATCCTTGGGGCATGCTTTGTTTAAATCAGTATAATTTACACACACTCTCCACTTGCCATTCTTTTTAGGTACTACCACGGTGTTTGCCAACCAGTTAGGGTACATTACCTCTCGTATCAAACCAATATTCAAGAGTTTCTGTACCTCTTCATCGATTACTTGGTTCTTGAATGGTCATTGCTTTCTTTTCTTCTGCTTAACATGTACGAATGATAGATCTTCATTTAGTTTATGAGTCATCACTTCTGGTGGGATGCCTGTCATATCTGAGTGGGACCACGCAAAACAGTCTGCGTTAGCCTTTATATAATCAATTAACTTACCTCTTCGAGTGGGGCTTAGCCTCGTGCCTATATACACTTTTTGCTCAGGTTTTTGTTCAGGTAACGGAACAGCTTCGAGATCCTCCGTAGTTGTTTTGACGTGCTCATCTTCCTCCAGTTCATGAATGACGTCCGGTTTGGAATCCGCATCTGTGTGGTATAATACACCTTCTGTAGTAACTTTACTCTTCTGCTCGTAAGTATTTTCTTTCGTGCTTGTTTCAGCAGTAATATCTTCCGTACCTATTTGGGTAGTAATTTTTTCCATGTCTGTTTAGGCGGTGTTACCTGTTTGGGAGATTTCCTTATCTTGTAATTCTTCCACTTCTATTTTCTTGTTGTAGTTTACCATGGAATTTATATATTTTGCGGTCTGCTGATCTCCTTTGATTCGTTGAATCCCCCATTCAGAGGAAAATTTAATTACCTGATGCAACGTAGAGGGTGTCGCTTTCATTTCGTGGATCCATGGCCTTCCAATGATCACGTAATAAGCCATGTGAGTATCGATTACTGGAACCTAGCTTTTTTGATCACCCCCTCAGCATAGGTGTTAAGCTCAATTTCTCCTTTTGTTATAACCGTAGAGTTATCAAACCTGGATATGGCTCGTGCTTTTGGGATTACTTGATTCCCCAGTAGCATTTCTTCCACGACTCTTAGCAAAATGATATTGACTGAACTGCCTGGATCAATCAACACTCTTTTCACGTTAGTATCATGAATAAGTAGAGATATAACTAGGGCATCATTGTGTGGAAGCATTAATCCGCTGCTATCTGCATCATCAAAGGTTATATCGTCCTCTCCACGAGCACGTTTCCAGTATGTAATTGTGAACTTTGTGGTTATTTTGCAAATCACTCCGTTTACTTATTCACCGCCGTGTATTACGTTAACGGTTCATTTTGGAGATGGAGGCTTTAGGGGCTCCTGCCTGTTCCTCATGTATGCATGTTTACCACTAAACAACTCTGTTAAATAGCCTTGTTTTAACAAATTTTCTACTTCTCCTTGTAGAAATCTGCAATCCGCAGTTTTATGCCCATGATCGTTGTGAAATTCACACCAGTGATATGGGTTTCTTCTACTTGGATTTGACCGCATCTCTTTGGGCCATTTGACCTTGTCTCCCATGTTCTTCAATATTGAGACAAGTTCAGTAGTACTTACATTAAAGGTATGATCCCCAATTTGAGTACTACCTCTAGGTCGTTCATCTCAATCTTTTCTAGATATAGATGAGGATGAGATTACATCTCTTTCTTGTAGTCTATAGTCCGACCTAGTGTTTGAACCTGGGGCGGATATCGCGTCCCGAGGGTCCTAAGTAAGGATCGTACCTGTTTTTACCTGATCTTCTATCTGATTCAGGTCGTCTGAATCTGGAATGATCTTTATCTCTCGAAAGAGCAATGATATCTTCTTCTATTCTGAGTTTAGTACTGTACCTGTTATATACATCGTTCCATGTTGTGGTGGGAAATTCTCTTAGATTCTCCTTAAGTCGCCTGGTGGCTTCTGAGCTTTTATCGTTCAGATTGCTTGCAAATGCCATGGCTGCCCAATTTTCAGGCACCCTGGGTAACTGCATTCTTTCTCGTTGAAACCTATCTACAAACTCACAGAGAAGTTCCATGTCTCCTTGTCTTATTTTGAATATGTCTTCCATTCTCTTCTCAACTTTTTGTGCACCAGAGTATGCTTTTATGAATGAATCTGCAAGCTCAGCAAAAGAGTCAATAGAATTTTCAGGGAGACGAGAATACCAGGTTAGAGCCTCTTTGGTAAGTGTTTCCCCAAATTTTTTGACAAGGACTGATTCAGTCTCTTGTTTTGTTAAGCCGTTGTCTTTTACCCCAGTTGTGAAATCAGTCACATGGTCGCGTGGGTCAGTTGTTCCATCATATTTGGGAACGTCAGTCATTTTAAACGTCTTAGGTATAGGCAAAGGTGTTGCACTAGGCTTCCACGGTTGTTGAGAATATCTATCAACATCGATGCCTTTGATAACAGGTGGTACACCAGGAATTTGTTCGATGCGATCGTTCTGCTCCTTCATCTGTTTCTGCATGGTTAGCAGTAAATTTTGTAATTCTGAGTTATTAGATATACCTGGTCTTGTTTCGAGAGATTCATTAGGAGTATCTCCTCTTTCTGAGTTTGCCAACCCAGATTGAGGATTTTCCATGGTGATGATGTTATTGGAGGGTGGCGTTGGCGGTGTAGGAAACGCTGTTGGTAATCCTCTCGCAAATTCCTGCAAAGCTTGGCTCACATACTCTGCAATCATTTGCTTTACATGATCTTGTTCCACAGTTTGATTATTATTACCATGGTTGTTATTGGATCTTTCTGGGGATTGTTCCCTTGAACCACGTGGGGTTCCTGAAGGTGATGGAACTGGGGTTCCACTTCTTTGCTGGTTGTTGTCGTTGGGGTTTGACATAATTCAAAGGATATCACTTGGAAAGTAAACAAAGATTATCAGATTCCCGGTAACGGAACCAATTTGTTTAACCAAAGAATTAGACCCTTTGACTAAAGCTTATTTTTAAGATGAATACGGGTTACTGATAATCGAGATAATGGAAAAATGAATAATAGACAATATTACAGAAATAAAAGATCGAAGTTGATTGTATTTCGAGAATCAGATGCCTTTACAAGCTGTATTCCCCTCCCTTATATAGGAAATTCTTATAACGTACGACTGCTGCTATGGTTACTCATTAATGACTAATTATGACATTAATGAGGCGTTACAAAGGATAACGGTAAATAGAGGTTCAGTTACATAAGGTTCGAGTAATCAATTGTGGATTCGTGAACCTGCCCGTAGCTTTGTCTAGATTCATTCTGACGGTGCCTCTCTCCCGTTTTGATCAAATTGGACTTCCCGTGGTTGATTAGTTCATGAATTCACTGAACCGTGTCTCTTTGTACCGTACCTCTTCAAAGAGTTATTTCCAGCTATCGTGTTTTTCCGTGTCCACGTGACTAGCTGAGTTGTCAAAAGCTGGCTTACATGTGAAACTTTTTTTTACCAATACACTGTTATCCTTCGTAACGCCTCATTAATGTCATAATTAGTCATTAATGAGCAACCATAGAAAGAGTTCTACGTTATATCAAGGAATCTCCTATATAAGGGAGAGGAATACAGCTTGTAAAGACATCTGATTCTCGAATATAATCTACTTTGCTTTTCTATATTTCTGCAATATTGTCTATTATTTATTTTTCTCTATTTTCTTGATTATCAGTAACCCGTGTTCATCCTAAAAATAGCTTTAGACAAAGGATCTAATTCTTTGGTTAAACAGCAACAACTTAGCCACATACTTAGGGAAGGCAATGGAGTGGCTGATGCACTAGCAAAATTTGGGAAATCAAATATGACACTGTCACTGCAAACAATCTTGTATTTTGAAGAACCTCCCTCATTTACCTTCATGTAACTAGATTTTGATGTAATTGGTATTAGCACTCTTCATTCAGAACATCGCTTATAATTTCGTTTTATCAATGTTGTTCTCCGTTTAAGAAAAAAAAAGATTTGTTTGGCTCTAAAAGAGGATGGTTGTATCCGAAAGATAAACGATTTGTAGAATGTGGAATTTTATTACTCTGAAGGAAAAAAAAAGTTTGATTAGTTGATACATGTTTATTTGTGTATGAGTTCTGTCAAGATAAATTTATAAAAAATACATACTTTTTAATTGATTTGTTTTATGTTTTATCTTGATATGTACCTTCTACCTTATATATTTGACTTTTAAATTTTTCATAAAGTCTTTCATTATTTTTTATTTTGTATTGCTTTTATGTTAAATTTAAAAAAAATATCTTTAATTGCGCGAAGTACGGGTAATTAACTAATTATTAGTCTTATAACAGAAGGTTTAAAGTTTTTCTGGATCTTCACTAAGGTAGGCAAGCTAAAATGAGAAAACTGCGGAGAAAGCAACTTCTTGAAAAGATAAAATAAAGTAGAGAACTCCATCTTCCTAATATTAATCACATCAGGTAGAAGTATAACTATACATGTATCCTAATAATTTCCAATGAAACCAATAAGACATCAATTTATTCTCTAGGTTGCTTATCGGACGGATTGGACAGTTATTTACTCTTAACGGTTTGGCTTATTGGTTATCAGTTTTTAAATATATTAATCCACAAGTCATCCGATAAGATATCAGGCGAATTGGTATCAGTTTAGCTCTTATCGGACGGGTTATCGGTTTAGTTTCAGTTGATTGAAACTTAACATACTTCTACACAGTGTTGGGGAGTACATCTCGAGACAACAATATAGTCAACATTTCTCATAAATATATATCAACTAAATTACACCATGATACCATATCACTAGAATCAAATATTGGATATCAAATACTTCTTTTATCTTCTCATACTACATTCAAGTGGATGGTAAGGGATTGAGAAGTGCACAATAGAATACATCAACAATATCATTTGAATAGATTTCAACTGTTTAAGAAGATGATAAGCTGTTAAAAAATAAAAACACAACTTGGTTAAGATTGAACTTAACCAATTCGATAATCCAGCTGTGAAGTCCGCTACCATGTCCTCTATCAAGATGATATGTTGGCGGGCTTCCATCGAGGCACACTGTTTGATGTCTCATAAGCAAATAAATACTTAGTACTCATAAAAGTCTGCATGTGATTCTCTTTACTCTTTGTTGCTTAATGTATTGAGCAGTAACACTGTGAACTATGGTGATGTTGACAATCAGTTCTTTTTGAGCCATTATAGTAGTCAACATTGCTAGCAATGCTAACAAGAAGCTGGTTGCCATCTCAAATTATTAAGCAGTTGTTGGATCGTGCTTATATTACTTTTTTATTTATTCGTGTATTACTATTGGTTATTATGAAACTCCCCACGCTGTTAATAAATAATTGAATTTTTCTTCTAAAATTTAGAGAGCAACAATAAACGAGTTCAAATATGGAAAAACAATAAATTATATATATATATATATATATATAT
>ML409895.1:0-36768 GCA_005239525.1 Nicotiana knightiana | reverse complement strand
CCCCCAACCGCGTTCACGTAGGTCTAGCCTGTCTAACCTCTGCGTTCGCGAAGACCTCTCCGCGTTCATGTTGGTCTAGCCTGGCTAACCTCTGCGTTCACGAAGACCACTCCGCGTTCGCATAGAAGGCCGCATCAGGCCTGGCCATTTGTTCATCGCGAACACACTGCCCCTGATGCGTTTGCATAGAAGGGCAACTGGGCAGTGTATTTTTATAACAAGATTTAATTCATTTTCCTCATCTTCTTCTTATTCCTTGGAACGATTTTCAGCATTCAAGAGGGGCAAACGACCTAGTTATTGAAGGTAAGTAAATTCTACCCTAATATTAGTTTCATGCATGGATTACAAGCTAAATTAACTACCTAATTAGTGAAAATTAAGGATTTGGGGTAGTAACCTAGGGCTTTTGAAAATGTAAAAAATTACCCGTGCATCGGCTATGAATTCATACAAAAATCATATATTAACAATCCTTAGGTTATGGGTGAGCGTTTCGTTCGAGAATTTTCGGAATCCGGGCATGCGGGCCCGGGGTTGGATTTTGGGATTTCTTCAAGAATGGTGAATTTGACTAAGTAATAGGAGAATTCCATGCTTTGAATATAAATTGATATATTTGTATAACATTTGTCTAGTTTCGAGTCCGTGGGTGACGAGTTCGGAGTTTCGGGCGCATTCTTGACCCGGGGAGTAGGTTCGACGCGAGGTGAGTCTCCTTTCTAACCTTGTAAGGGGGAACTGTCCCCCTAGGTGATTTAAATGCTATATGTGATAATTGTGGGGGCTACGTACGTACAAAGTGACGAGAGTCCGTACGTAGCGGCTATTACTATTATGTCCGGGTAGTTAGGCCCACATCATGCCTTGTGTTTTACTTGATATGAACTATATGCTTAATAAATTAAATGTTACATGCGGCTTATTTCCCTGAGGTCATGGAATTTGAGAAAACTTGTAAGGAATTGTTCACTGAAAAGTAATTTAAAATGGAATAATGTGTGTGCATGTGACCGTACGCCACAGCGGATTGAGATATGCAATTTTGGTTCGGGCAGTTCGATCCTCGGCAGTGCATAGAGAGGGTTACTTTATGGTAGAGATGCACTTTTGGTTCGGGTCGTTCGATCCTCGGTAGTGCATAGATGTGAGTACTTTATGGAAAGGTGCACTTATGGTTCGGGCCGTTCGACCCTCGGCAGTGCACGGACATGACTATCTTATGACTCCGGCCGGTTGTCCTTACCCTGCATGCGCATGATTTATTTGTTACTAAATTCATGGACATTGATTTGACAGATATTTGGGGGAAGGTGAAGTAGTAATTGTTTCATTCATTCCTAGTACTTCTTGGGATTTTAGTGCCTTATATATATTTGTTGCTTCACTGCCTTTACATGCCTACCGTTTCCATCATATTCTGTTAAATTATACTGTTGGACCTTAGTGAGTGTCCAGTCGACCTCTCGTCACTACCTCTTCGAGGTTAGGCGGGATAATCACTGGGTACATATATATTTATGTACTCATGCTACGCTCATGTACTTGTACAAGTTCTGAGGCTGGTGCATCTGGTTGTTGGACCGCAGCTTGATTTTGATTATAGACAGACCTGACTTCACGGTGAGCTGCTTTCTCCTGGCGATCTCCGGAAGCACCATGGGGTTTCTTTTACTTATTTCCCGTCTATTTCCTTAAGACAGTGGGACTGTATATTATATTTTTTGTATATTCTGTTAGTATGCCCGTAGGACTTGTGACACTAGTTCCTGGAACACACGTGGTAGTTATTATGGATTTCGGGTTTGTATATATATACTGGCTCACGCCTCTTCATGGATGCTTTTGATTAAAAAATGGATAATTATCCTTGTCGATTCATGTTTTAGGTTTTAAAAACTGAGTATATGTTGAAATGTTTAATCTAATAAGAAAGAACCCTTAGTAAATTGAGAGTTGGCTTGTCTGACCCCGCTGTTGGGCGCCATCACGACCTAAGTTAGGATTTTGGGTCGTGACAGTTATGATACACTTACGAACTTGTGATAACTTAGGACGGTTGACTTGAGGTCGTCTTGGGCTTGGATTAGTCGGTGTTGTGTTTTCTTACACTTGCTTGCCATGAAAGATTGTCGAATCTCTATTTCGATTGAGCCTAGCATAGAGGATTCACTTGGTATGCCACTAGGCAAAGCTACCTTGTCAATAAAGGTTCTAGGCATGATAAGTAAGGTTATGTGTTTATATAACCATAAATCAGGGTACCACAATAGAGTAATCAACTATTGAATTAGTCTTTATAATTAATGAATTTTCAAATGTATTTTCAGGAGACTTATCTGGTGTACCGCTTATTAAGGAGATAGACTTGGATACTAATATATTTGTTAGAAAGTTAGTATACTCTTGTTCTCTATTATAGAATGACTTTGTGGAGTCAAGGGGACTAAAAGGAAAGGAGAAGAAAACCGCAAGGTTTTGGGATTAAGAGGTCACTAGACCAAATATATCATTTTGAGGTGCTTAGGTTATGTTCGTTGAGAAGAACAACAGATTTATGCATATGATTTTTCGATATTAGACAAATGAAGTAGAGTGCCATGAAAAGAAAGGACTTTTTTCATACTCTGTTGATCCACTTATAGGGTGTTACCTCATATTCTAAGATAAGACTTGTGACCTGGACATCATGAGTAGAAAATAGTGTTTGATATTTTGAATACATGCTCCTAAACTTGTTAGGGTTAGTAACTATGATGGACTAGATAAAGTAGGTATACAAGATGTTCTTTAGCATTATTTTTACTCATTAATGACACAGTGAATATTGTCGTAGTGGATAAGGCCATGTGCGGTAATTGAGCAAGGTTCTATTGGTATTGAGCTAATATCGATTAATATTGGAGCTATAGTTGTAAATTTTACTTCTTATATTATGATATTTTGGGCCTTGTGATTTCTAGTAAAAGGGGTATAGATCGATGATATTATGCTTGCTAAGGCTATAACATATGTGATATCATAATTGTCTTGATTTGTGAAAGCAAAGTTATCAGTGTGAGAGTCCTGACCTTAGTCATCAACACTTAGAGGCGGAACCTATTTGATAGTGGATAACTATAGAGTACTATAGCTAAAGAGTTGAATGTGAGTACACATGTGGTTGTTGACTTAAGGAGATTTATACTTAAAAAGATGCAATATGGAAAGAGAGCCAATAATAATCGATGGTGATGTATAGTGTTAAAAATATTTTTCATATGGTTGAACTAGCCATGTATTAAATATGGTTGTCTGAGATGGGAGGAGCTATCGCAATCCAGATTATCACCAAGAGAAAATGAAAATAGATCAATTTAGACTTCATGGTTCTTCTACCATGTTTATTGAGGAAGTTGTAATTCTAGCATCAATTGATCATTGAGATCATGTACCTGATTCAGTCTGGATCGCTTATACAACATATTGGCCCATGCGGAGATATGTACGAAAGATAATGAAATTATAAGAGATACCCCATATTATTATGTGTGAGAAGATAAACACTACATAAAAAAAATATTTGTGGATGTGTTTCACTGCATGACCAGAATCGTGGTATTGGACTGTGTTCCAGTGTAATGGAGGAATAAGAGATTATGAGTACCCAGTACCAATACTAACGGAATATGTATTACTTAGTTTTATGTGGATACCAGTGTCGTGATCCATCTTGTTGGTTAAATTGCGATGAATCACAACTATCAGGTCCCAATGTGGTTTAGCAGGCCTTGTAGAAGGTGACATTTAATGCTGGGACGACTTCGGAGAGCATAGACCAGCAATAGAAGAGATTTTTATTTTGATCTCATGAAATAAAAGCAAGTCAAAAAAGGGTTTCCCTCATGAAAGGAGTTATGAGGTTCGGTTGAAAAGGTTAGCTAAGTCAAGATATATTGGTGTGTATGGGATTTAAATCAGATTGGATTACGGCATACAAATTTTTATTTTTGTTCGCCTTCATGATTTTTACTATACAACCTATGCTTTATATGTTTATGATTAGACGATAAGCTCATGACAAGAGTCATATAATTCAATTCACGGGAATGGAATTAAAAAAACAAATTAACTTATGATCAAGGTCTAATATATATTGTTCTATGTCACAAAAGCGATAATTGAGGTCGAATAATGTTACTTAAGTAAAACTATTGTGACGCAACTGTTCAATTGAGGACCACATAGGAGTGTAAGGCTAACATGTAGAGCAAGTGCCAACAACTGTTCGAGATGTCAGGTACACTTTCTAACTCGTTCGAGGAAGAACATTTGTTTAAGTGGGGGAGAATGTAATAACTCGAATTTTTTTTTATACTTATTAATTGTGAGACTAGAGAATAATTTTATTTATAAATATTGAGTAAAACATTAATTTAGTGTGAAGAGATTTATTTATAATATATAAGATAATCTATTAAATAAGTGATTAGTGAGCCTAATTTATAATTAGGTATACAAATGAGCAACATTAGTAATTTTAAATAATAATAGGGATGGAAAATACAGGCCTTAACCCATTGCTGCTAAGATTAGGATTTAGGGATTTGGAGTATATATATTTTAAGGCCGAGTCTATTCATAAAAGAGCATTAGGAAAAAAATACTTACTGTGTCGGCATGATTAATTCTCCACTTCGTAGGAATTCTTGCAGAGAAGATTTCAAGTGATCAGGCATGTCTATTTTTAATTCTTACACACAGAAGTATACAATGAAATTGGAGTAAAGCAATTACATTGATAATGAAGATATAATGATTAAGGAATTAAATGAAATATAGGTTTGGATGTACAATGATATGGAAAAGTATTTCCTTTGTTGAAAAATAGTTTTGGCTTCTGCTATTATAATTTAGGAGATATGTGGTTGAGTAATTATTGACTAATAATGTAAAACTTACTATGATAAACAAGGTTCTATAACATGGCATATTAGAGTCAAATAGTATGCACATATAATTCATGGATCTACACAGTGTTAATTAATTAGTTACATTACGTAATTAGACTTGTAATGTTTTAACTCACGTATAAATACTTATGTATTAAAGAGACATAAATGTTCAGTTAGAAACCTTTTTAGTTTAATGAGTTTTACTTATGTGAGTGATTAAGGGGTTGGTTGAATCCTTGGCATGTCAATTATTAGCTAGCTTTTGTATAAGAATTATGAGATAATTCTGACTAGCATATTGACATCGTTGATTAATATTTTGCATAGATTGAGGCCATTGGTGGTGTTCTAGAGTCGCAAGGTTGGGAAAATTCTCATTAGAAAGGTAAGTGAGACTTTAAACATTGGTACTTGCTTTTCTAAAACTCGTTTTAAAAATATGTTTTCTCTGTTTGATCTATGTGTTGGGACAAGCATCCGCTTGGCAGAATCGATGGTCTTAGACCAGCCGCAAATATATTATTTTATGCTAAAAAAAAATATATATATTATTTTATAAGTTATTTGATATTTGATACGGCTGTGCGCCATGATGTTGAGTTTGATACGACTGTGCGCTATGATGTTGAGTTCGATACGACTGTGCACCATGATGTTGAGGCATTTTGTATGCCTTTGTACATCACCCAAGCATTATGTATGCTTTTTGATATATTTGAGGTATTGTGGCGCCGTTGTGGACTCGTAGATGTGTTGGTAAATTTCTTTCACTGCAATTATGATATGTACTCTTGTTGGTTAATTCTTAATAACTCTGTTGATACACATATATTGAGTTATTTTATAATAATTATATTTGCTATATCATTCGTGTTGTGATGTGTTTGTATTTTCTAACACTTGTTCCGGAGGTATTTAAAGTGGCGGGTCGAGGATCTTACTGGGTTATATTTACGTATGACTCACTCCTTACCTACATCTCTATGCAGATACCTGTGATGACCCAAAATGTCATCCCGTATATTTCTAGCTAATTCAATATTCTGAGGTCGTGAAAACCTCCTTCTATCTCACCTTGATTTGCGTGCGTAGCCCAGGCGTGTAACCGGGAAGCCTTTATGTGAAAAACTAATAAAATGATAATTTTTGTGATTAGAAATTTGAATAAAGTTGACTTCGGTCAATATTTTTGGTCAACGGATCCGGACCCGTGATTTAATGGTCCCGGAGAGTCCGTAGAAAAATATGGGACTTGGTGTATGCCCGAAATTGAATTCCAAGGTCCCAAGTCCGAGAAATAAATTTTTAAAGAAAATTGTTTTCTGAAAAATATAAAGGTTTTTGAAAAATGAAATTTGAGGTGAAACTTGTGGTATCGGGCCCGTATCTTGGTTTCGGAGCCCGAAACAGGTTCAATATATTTTATATGTGTTATCTGTGAAATTTGGAAATAAACGGACTTCGTTTGGCATGATTCAGATCAAAAATAGAAAATTCGAAGTTTAAAGAAGTTTTGAGAATTTTCATTGATTTTGGGGTTTAATTCGATGTTTATGATGTTATTTTGGTGATTTGATTACTCGAATAGGTCCGTAGGATTTTTTTGAGGTTGTGTGCATATTGATTTTTGAGCCTCGAGGGATCGGATGAGTTTCGGGTAGGTGTCGGGGTGTGAAAACATAGAAAAATCTGGTGTCTAATGCTGTCATCTGGTGTCTGGCCTTTTAAGCTATGCGAACGCACATGTATAAGTGCGAATGCACAGCACTGTCATGGGAGGGGGTGGGGTTGTTATGTGCGAACGCACCCTATCAGGTGCGAACGGGAAGCACTAGAAGGTTACTCTGCGTGAACGCACGAGAAGGAGTGCGAACACATAGGCCTAGAGGGGACCTGGGGGACTAGGTGTCAATTGCCCTGTGCGAACGAGGCCCCACAACCGTGAATGCATAGGCCAGGGTATCCAACCCTTCGCGAACGCGGCTTGGAGCCCGCGAACGCAGAGAGTAATTTTGCCCAGTCATTTTTAAATACCCAAAACAGAATCCAATACAGGAATTTTACCATTTTCACAAACTTCTTCTTCTCCACTCCTCTTGGGCGATTCTTGGGAGACTTCTTCACCATAATCTCTTAGGTAAGTAATCTTTAACTCGTTTCTTTCCATTTTCATCAATATTCTATTAAATTCTAGGCCTAAAATCATGAAATCAAAGGTAGAAATTGGGGATTGGGGTATAGTTAGGCCTTTTTGATTATTTGGAAATTTGACCTCGTTTTGGGTCGGGTTTCAAAACAAATTATATATTCGGGATCGTGGGTGAATGGATAATTGGAATTTGTAAAATTTGTCGGGTTCCGAGGTGCGGGCCCGGGGGTCAATTTTTGGGTCAATTTTTATAATTTTGTAAAGATTGAAACTTTATTATTCGGAATAGTTCTTTATACGTTGTATATGTATTTGAAGTTGTTTTAGTTGATTGTGAGCCATCCAGAGGTCTTTCCGCCCGAGATGTCTATTTTTGAGTACCGGGATGTTGTCTTTGAGGTAAGTGTCTTGCCTAACCTTGTGTGGGGGAACTACCCCTTAGTATTGAGTCTTCTTTGTTGATTGTAGTCCGTGTATACGAGGTGACGAGTGCGTACTCGGACTTATTTGCAATTATATTGGCCTTTTAGGACTCGTAGGTTCTTATATTACTTGTGTATGATTTGAAACTATTACATTTGAACCCTTGGTGGTTAATTTCATCCCTTCCTGCTTAAATTAGAATTATTTATTTTTGGATTCCTTCGTTGTCTATTTGACCTTTACTTGACTTAACTGAGTATTCTACTTCTCTCAACATCATGTTATATTTCTCCTCCTAGTTGCCTAATTGACTATAATTTGTGTCATCTAGCCTATTAGTTGACTAGCCGTAGTTGGAACATCTATTCATTAGAGTCAAGCATGCCCGTGAGTCTTGCATTGTGATTTATATGACTATTCCCTTAAGTTCCACTTAGGTCTAATTGTTAGACATTTATGTTATTGGTATTTCCTTGATGTTGCCTATTACTAGGCCTTTGTTTAAGCTGAGTGTTATTCCGTGAAGTTAACTGTTTAGGTGAGATTGGTTATAGTTGTTTCCCTTGCCGGGATGTTATGGTTTCTGTTACTGTTTATACTGTTAATGATGTGGTTTGTATTGTTGACTCCCTTGCCGGTATGTGATGGTTTCTATTACTGTTTATGCTGTTAATGATATTATTTGTACTGTTGACTCCCTTGCCGGGATGTAGTGGTTTCTATTACTGGTTATGCTGTTAAAGATATTATTTGTATTGTTGACTCCCTTGCCAGGATGTTGTGGTTCCTATTACTGGTTATGCTGTTAATGATCTTATTTGTATTGTTGATTCCCTTGCCGGGATGTGGTGATTTATGGGTCATATTGTTAGTTTTTCCTTTCCAAACTATTGTTCTTGATATTGTTTGGGTAAGGAAGAGTGTAAAGCACGAAGGGTGATGCTGTGTATTGTGAGAATGAGAGTGTTAAAGCACGAAGGGTAATGTCGTTCAATGTTACGATATTAAATCACGAAAGATAATGTCGTGCCGTATCTATTTATTTATTGTGAGGATGAGAGTAAATGCACGAAGGGTGATTTCATGCACTTATTTTGGTGAGAATGAGAGTAAAGCACAAAGGGTGATGGTGTGCACTTGTTTGGTGAGGATGAGAGTAAAAGCACGAAGGGTGATGCCGTGAACTTGTCTTCGCATTTTATTTCGTTGTTCTAAATTTGGATGTTCCTACTGATCTCTTACTGCATTTATTGACAAGATTTGATGTTCCTCCTGTACGGCAAGGTAATTTCTGAGTTACGGACTGAGTTCCGGTGGATAAATCTTGAGGAGATTTTGATCAAGGGATTTTATTGACAAGTATCATCGAAAAAGCAATGGTTTGAAATGATTATATTTGAATGACTTATACATCGAAGGTATATTTAAAAGGCACTAGCCTTTCTTAAAATGATATTTGGAAGTCGTTTATGGGGAAAGCATCTTTGAGAAGTTTCGTATTTTGAAAGAAACTATGTTTTACGTAATTCTCTCTATTAAATATACTTATATCTACTTTTGGAGAAAATAAGTTTTCAAAGGAAACTCTTCCATACTAAAATGATTTTTATATGCAAAAGTTTTTCGTATGAACTGTTGTAAAAAAATTTCCACCAGTTTATGGATTTTAGTGGCTAAGGCCCGATGTGAACAAACCGATGTAGAGTTGAGTTATTGGTGTTCTCTATTGTATTGCGTTTCCTTTCGATTTGGCTTGTTTTGTTGTCCATCTTTTTGGGCACTTTTGTGTTGTTTCGTGATTGATTTCTGTAATTGCCTGCCGCTTTATATTGTCATTGTTGTAAATTATTCCGTGAAGTCTTAGATAGATATAACGTTCGGTCATTTCTACATTCATGTTATTTATCTTGTATACCAGTGGTGTCTTGACTAGTCCTCGTCACTACTCCACCGAGGTTAGTCATGATACATACCGGGCACCGCTATGGTGTGCTCATACTACACTTCTTCACATTTTTGTGTGCAGATCCAGGTATATACTGTAGTAGATGTGTATATGATTGCCGAGGAGACTCAAGGTAACCTGCTGCTGCATTCACAGGCGTTGGAGTCACCTTCTTCGTATTTATTATTCATACACTGTTGTATTTATTTCCAAACAGTTGTACTTAGAAGTTGTAGAAGATTCGTAGAGCTTATGAGTTGTATTACCGGTTTTGGGAAAGTTTGTGTATTCTGTTGAGATTCTATTTCAAGACTGTTAGTTTTCATTTTATTTTTTTGTTGTTATTCAGTAACTGCTAGGCTTACCTAGTCCCTAAGACTAGGTGCGATCATGATACCCAATAGAGGGAATTTAGGTCGTGACAAGTTGGTATCATAGCTCTAGGTTCATAGGTGCTACGAGTCGTAAGCGAGTTTAGTAGAGTCTTGCGGATCGGTACGAAGGCGTCTGTACTTATCTTCGAGAGGCTATGAAACTATTAGGACAATTTCACTTCCTTTATTCCTAGTGCGAGTTTATTGATCTTGAAGTTTGAAATTATCGTTCCATTCTCTCACCGATGGTGAGGACACGAACGGCGGTTCCTGATGATGTTACCCCGAAGCAAGTGTCGCAAGGGTCAGAGACAGAGGCCAACGAGAAGCACGTGCCACAGTTAAGATGCCTACCAGAGCAGCCGTTGAGGAGTCGCTAGTAGTTCTAATTGGGGAACAGGTACTGGGGGTGCCCGTTGCTACCCTGGACTTCGGGAGACCTGAGCGCAGTTTTGAGTATAATTGGTACATTGATTCAGGCAGGGTTGATTCTAGTGCACCAGTTACTTCACAGATCAGGGGAGGAGATCAGACTCCCACCGTCTACACTCTAGAGTAGCGAGATCATATTGTTCAGGTTCCAGTTGTTATGGCAGCACGACATGTGGTTTCAGTTCAGCCCGTGGTTAGGATAGTAGCCTCGGAGGAAGAATACCTTAGACTTGAGAGGTACAGGAAGTACCACCCTTCTATCTTTCAATGGATTGGCGGCAGATAGTGCCCAGGGTTTTCCGGGGGGGAGTGTCACTATATTCTTCGTACTTCGGGTATTGTGGAGACGAGCGGGATTGCTTTGTCACGTCTCAGGTTCAGAGTAGTGGGTGGATCAGTGGTGGCGGCATATGGCTGCGGTGACCTGGCTGAGTTAGCTTCACTAGCATGGATTCAGTCTTTCAGAGATGCTTTGAGGGAGGTTGCATCTCAGTTCCTTCGGGATGTACGGCGCGCGGAGTTTGAGCAGTTGCGTCAGGGCGCTGTGTCACTATTGGAGCATGCCGTTAGATTCAGTGAGTAGGCCAGACATGCACTTCGCTTGGTTGCTTCAGTTAGGAGATGAGTCTGTAGAGTCATTTGGGAGATTCAGGCATGATATTCGATTCAGCGAGACTCGAGAGTTAGAGTAGGATGCCTCATTTCAGCAGGTAGTGGGGATCGCTCGCCAGTTAGAGAGCACGTGGGACCGAGAGCGAGAGGACAGACGAGATCAGGGAGAGAGTTCAGGGAGGCAATGAGGCCTCGTAGATTGGAGGAATCTACTGGTCCGTATTATGGAGGCAAGGTACGACACAATAGCAGTTTTGTGGGTCAACCAGTTCAGTTTGCATTACCAGCTTCGCATGGGATTTCAGGTACTCAAGGGTCTTAGAGGATTCGTATTGTGTGTTTTTCCACAGCCATGTCGGCAGCGAGATTGTTTTCACTGTGGAGATGTTAGCCACATGGTGAGTAGAGGGCGCCTAAGAGGGGGAGGCCCGACCCGTTGATGTGTAACATATAGTAGGCCGGAGGCCGATGTGCCAGATATTATCATACGGGTATGTTTTGATGTGTTACAGAGAGGCACCAATTGTATTTCATTATATAGTTCTGTTGGTCGGGACGAGTTCCCTTATTTGTTGTTTCATTTATGAGTGAGTTCCATGTTTTGCACTCCATTTTGTGTTTACTCCTGTTGGGAGATTCTATGAGTAGTAGCCCGTGTCTATCGTTGTTTTATTCATTCTTGATAATAGTGACACTGGCAGTAAGTCCTTGTTGTTCTTCGTGGTAAGCTTTATGTGGTTTTCCTGAGTATTTTGTTTACGAGTTGTGATTTGATACCCATCGAGATGTAAGATCAACTAGCGTTATGATTTTATCAGCTGAGATGAATTAGTGGAGGAACTTCAATTAGTATGATGTATTTTCGGTATGTGATTCAGAGTTGAGGACGAGGTCCTCGTGATATTTTGAGATTCGACATGTTTGGACCGGGCTGAGTACCGCAGTGGGAATTTTATCAGGATGGTATCCTTGTGATTTGTTCATATGCTTTGCTTCTTCCTTGTTATATTGCTTTTGGTAAGTCGGTATTGATAAAGAGTTGTGCTTATGGTCTTGTTTGATAATTCCTTTATATGTTTCCATTTTCATATTCAGTCATTTCGTTATGTGTTTTCTTTATCTTAGTTTGCGGGATGTGTGACCGGTGGTGTCAGTTGTGGCTGGTGACTCGGGTGTTTAATAATGAAGACTTCGTGTTCATTGCATCATTATCAGTGTTTTGGGAACAGAGTTCTTTCAGATGTAGGGCTGATTGCCAATGTCGAGTTGATTTCGGGCAGCTATTTTGTGATCAAAAAGTGTTATATGAGCCTATGTGTGATGTACTATGTTGTGTGGTCGTGCCTTGTGGGTGTAGTCATGAGTTGATGCAGCTGATTGAGACTAATGCCGGATATGGATTTAGAATCGGGTCTTTTGTAAATGAGTAGAGGGTGAGAAGTAGAGGTAGGAGGCTTATCAGTGGTGATGTGAAGGTTGTATTGTAGTTGTGATTGTTTCGTCAGGATTTAGTGGATTGGGGTGACATGGGATCACCCGCGGGTATGTGTTAGAAGTGTACAATCAGTGATTGGATGAGTTCAAGGTGAATCCTGGCACGTTCGAGGACGCACGTTTGTTTAAGAGGGGGAGGATGTGATGACCCAAAAGGTAATTCCGTATATTTCTAGCGAATTCTATGTTCCGAGGTCGTGAAAACCTCCTTCTATCTCACCTTGATATGCATGCGCAGCCCGAGCGTGTAAGCAGGAAGCCTTTATGTGAAAAACTGATAAAATGATAATTTTTGTGATTAGAAATTTGAATAAAGTTGACTTCGGTCAACGTTTTTGGTAAACGGACCCGGACACGTGATTTAACGGTCCCGAAGGGTCCGTAGGTAAATATGGAACTTGGGCGTATGCCAATTGAATTCCGAGGTCCCAAGTCCGAGAAATGAATTTTTAAAGAAAATTATTTTCTGAAAAATATAAAGGTTTTTGAAAAATGAAATTTGAGGTGAAACTGTGGTATCAGGCCCGTATCTTGTTTCCGGAGCCCGGAACATATGTGTTATTTGTGAAATTTGGAAATAAACGGACTTCTTTTGGCGTGATTCAGATAAAAAATGGAAAAATCGAAGTTTAAAGAAGTTTTGAGAAATTTCATTGATTTTGGGGTTTAATTCGATGTTTATGATCTTATTTTGGTGATTTGATTACTCGAATAGGTCCGTAGGATGTTTTTGAGGTTGTGTGGATATTGAGTTTTGAGCCCCGAGGGCTCGAGTGAGTTTCGGGTAGGTGTCGGGGTGTGAAAACATAGAAAAATCTGGTGTCTAATGCTGTCATATGGTGTCTGGCCTTTTATGCTATGCGAACGCATAAGTATAAGTGCGAACACATAGCACTACCATGGGAGGGGGTGGGGTTGTTCTGTGCGAACGCACCCTATCAGGTGCGAACACGGAGCACTAGAAGGATACTCTACGCGAACACACGAGAAGGGGTGCGAACGCATAGGCCTAGAGGGGACCTTGGGGACTGGGTGTCAATTGCCATGTGCGAACGCGGCCCCACAACCGCGAACGCATAGGCCAGGGTATCCAAACCTTCGCGAACGCAGCCTGGGGACCGCGAACGCGGAGAGTAATTTTGCCCAGTCATTTTTAAATACCCAAAACAGAATCCAATACGGAAATTTCACCATTTTTCACAAACTTATTCTTCTCCACTCCTTTTGGGGATTCTTGGGAGATTTCTTCACCATAATCTCTTAGGTAAGTAATCTTTAACTCTTTTTCTTCCATTTTCATCAACATTCTATTAGATTCTAGGCCTAAAATCATGAAATCAAAGGTAGAAATTGGGGTTTGGGGTATAGTTAGGGCTTTTTGATTATTTGGGAATTTGACCTCGTTTTGGGGTCGGGTTTCAAAACAAATTATATATTCGGGCTCGTGGGTGAATGAGTAATTGGAATTTGTAAAATTTATCAAGTTCCGAGGTGCGGGCCCGGAGGTCGATTTTTATAATTTATTAAAGATTGAAACTTTATTATTCGGAATAGTTCTTTATACGTTGTATGTGTATTTTGAAGTTGTTTTAATTGATTGTGAGCCGTCCGGAGGTCTTTCCGTCCGAGATGTCTATTTTTGAGTACCGGGATGTCGTCTTTGAGGTAAGTATCTTGCCTAACCTTGTGTGGGAGAACTACCCCTTAGTATTGAGTCTTCTTTGTTGATTGTAGTCCGTGTATACGAGGTGACTAGTGCGTACTCTGACTTATTTGCAATTAGATTGGCCTTTTAGGACTCGTAAGTTCTTATATTACCTGTGTATGATTTGAAATTGTTACATTTGAACCCTTGGTGGTTAATTTCATCCCTTCTTGTTTAAATTAGAATTATTTGTTTTTGGATTCCTTCATTGGCTATTTGACCTTTACTTGACTTAACTGAATATTCCACTTCTCTCAACATCATGCTATATTTCTCCTCCTAGTTGCTTAATTGACTATAATTTGGGTCATCTAGCCTTTTAGTTGACTAGCCGTAGTTGGAATATCTATTCGTTGGAGTCAAGCATGCCCGTGAGTCTTACATTGTGATTTATATGACTATTCCCTTAAGTTCCACTTAGGTCTAATTGTTATACATTTATGTTATTGGTATTTCCTTGATGTTGCCTATTACTGGGCCTTTGTTTAAGCTGAGTGTTATTCCGTGAAGTTAACTGTTTAGGTGAGATTGGTTATAGTTGTTTCCCTTGCCGGGATGTTATGGTTTTTGTTACTGTTTATACTGTTAATGATGTGGTTTGTATTAATGACTCCCTTTCCGGGATGTGATGGTTTCTATTACTGTTTATGCTGTTAATGATATTTTTTGTATTGTTGACTCCCTTGCCGGGATGTTGTGGTTTCTATTACTGGTTATGCTGTTAAAGATATTATTTGTACTGTTGACTCCCTTGCCGGGATGTTGTGGTTCCTATTACTAGTTATGTTGTTAATGATATTTTTTATATTGTTGACTCCCTTGCCGAGATGTGGTGATTTATGGGTCATATTATTGGTTTTTCCTTGCCAAACTGTTGTTCTTGATATTGTTTGGGTGAGGAAGAGTGTAAAGCGCGAAGGGTGATGCCGTGTATTGTGAGGATGAGAGTGTTAAAGCACGAAGGGTAATGTCGTGCCATGTTATGATATTAAAGCATGAAGGATAATGCCGTGCTGTATTTATTTATTTATTGTGAGGATGAGAGTAAAAGCACGAAGGGTGATGTCGTGCAGTTGTTTTGGTGAGAATGAGAGTAAAGCACGACGGGTGATGCCGTGCACTTATTTTGGTGAGGATGAGAGTAAAAGCACGAAGGGTGATGCCGTGCACTTGTCTTTGCATTTTATTTCATTTTTCTAAATTTGGATATTCCTACTAATCTATTACTGCATTTATTGGCAAGATTTGATATTCCTCCTGTACGACATAGTAATTTCTGAGTTACGGACTGAGTTCCGGTGGATAAATCTTGAGGAGATTTTGATCAAGGGATTTTATTGACAAGTATCATCGAAAAGGCAATGGTTTGAAATGATTATATTTGAATAACTTATACATCGAAGGTATATTTAAAAAGCACTAGTCTTGCTTAAAATGATATTTGGAAGTCGTTTATTGGGAAAACATCTTTGAGAAGTTTCGTATTTTGAAAGAAACTATGTTTTACGTAATTCTCTCTATTAAATATACTTATATCTACTTTTTGAGAAAATATGTTTTCAAAGGAAACTCTTCCATACTAAAATGATTTTTATATGCAAAAGTTTTTCATATGAACTGTTGTAAACAAATTTCCACCAGTTTATGGATTTTAGTGGCTAAGGCCCGATGTGAACAAACCGATGTAGAGTTGAGTTATTGGTGTTCTCTATTGTATTGTGTTTCCTTTCGGTTTGGCTTGTTTTGTTGTCCATCTTTTTGGGAAATTTTGTGCTGTTTCGTGATTGATTTCTGTAATTGCCTTCCGCTTTATATTGTCATTGTTGTAAATTATTCCGTGAAGTCTTAGATAGATGTAACGTTCGATAATTTCTAAATTCATGTTATTTATCTTGTAGACCAGTGGTGTCTTGACTAGTCCTTGTTACTACTCCACCGAGGTTAGTCTTGATACTTACCGGGCACCGCTGTGGTGTGCTCATACTACACTTCTTCACATTTTTGTGTGCAGATCCAGGTATATACTGTAGTAGCTGTGTATATGATTGCCGAGGAGACTCAAGGTAACCTGCTGCTGCGTTTGCAGGAGTCGGAGTCACCTTCTTCGTATTTATTATTCATACACTGTTGTATTTATTTCTAAACAATTGTACTTAGAAGTTGTAGAAGATTCGTAGAGCTTATGACTTGTACTATCGGTTTTGGAAAAGTTTGTATATTCTGTTGAGATTCTATTTCAAGACTGTTAGTTTTTCTTTTATTTTTTTGTTGTTATTCAGTAACTGCTAGGCTTACCTGGTCCCTAAGACTAGGTGCGATCACGATACCCAACGGAGGGGATTTGGGTCATGACAATACCGTTGCGGGAGATAGAGCTAGTGGCTGACTAGTTTGTTCGAGTGAATCCTATTGCCGAGGTGAGCCACCACATTATTCGTGGAGACTTTCGTTTCCGACTTACCTAGCTCGTGTTAGTTATTTTCTTTGGGGTTTGCATATCCGTCAATAAAACTCATGTTACTCTGTTAGATGCTCCATGGTCGTAGTGTGGGATTTGGGCTAGAGTTTCATTATTTGAGTGATTGTTGGTTTTTCTATCTATTGACTAAGGTATTGGGCGATAATCATTTCCTCTTTAATTATTAATAATATTATTAGGCCTGCATTTTTCTCTCTCAGTGTTTGTGTAAATGGTTAAACGTTAGAGAAAGAGGTTCGCCTGGCAGGTGGTATTAGCTGGGTGCCAGTCACGTCTAGGGGTAGTTTGGGATGTGACGTTAGCCCAAAGCTCTCACAATAAGTTTCTCATTTCTTCAAATTTCTATCATGATTCTCCGAATTCCATTTTTTCTCTATTTTTGATCCTATTTAATCATCTATATCTTTTTATTTTTTTAAATCTTCGCTTTGCTTTTGGTGCCCCAGCATTTAATTGTTTCTCAAAAGAAAAACTTTATTTCATGTTTATGATTGCAGCTGCTCACGTTGCTGTATTGAAAATTATAACATAATTTAAGACGTTGTAATCGAGACTTGTAAAACGCTTCCCACTCTCGTCCCCTCTTTTTCTTTCTTTCATTATTTTTTCTAGAAAGAATCATGGCCCTTGTCACTTGGCCTAACCACCCAATCGAAAATGACCCACATTTGAAGTTCTTACCCGGTTTAGCCTATATTGTATATAATTTGAAAAAAACTTTTCAGTCTTTAGCCTATTATTAAAGACACACTTCTAGGGTTTTTATTATTTTCTTCTTTTTTCATTCTCAGCACACCAAATTCTCTCCCCACCGCCTCTCGCTTCTTTCTTTCTAACCCACACAGATTTCCTCATCCTCTCTTAACCCAACCCTCGCTATTCCCCCTCCCCCTACCCCCTACGCAATTCTGCCATTAATGGCTTGAAGAAAGGCTCAGGCTCCTCTTCCGTCGTCCAAGCCTGCCAAGTCTAATGGTGGCAAGCAGAAGAATATTGAAGATTTTGAAAGAAAAATGAAAATACACATAGATCTGAATCTTAAATTGGGTGTATCTTGTCTGGTGTTGAATTCGGAATCGCTGGCGCAAAATCGTTAACCTATTGATGAATTGAATCATCCAGTACCTTCTACTACAACTCTAAGCTTGGATAAAAAATCATAACTATGTAACAGTTTGTATCAACACTATATAATAGTGTATATGGATATGCAAACACCTCTTATACACTATTATACATGTTTATACAAGTTGATACATTGTTTACAGCAAGTGTAGTGTTGGACATACTATGTTTTCTAGTAAAAATATTGTATAAGTGGTGTTTATATACACTTATACAGTATTGGATAATTATGTATAGTTATGTATAAATATGTATATTTATGTATAATGTTGTATAATTATATTTTTTTTAAGTTTATAAGGATGTATATACATTGCCAGTGTATAAGAGGCCTCTATGGAAGTTTATAATTATGTATATTTGTGTATAATGTTGTATAAGTTTGACACTTCCTTCTCTTCTTCTTTTTCGTGTATATGTTGTATGAAAAAGATTTGTACATGTTGGAGGGATTCTACAATTCATTTACTACGTTTTAGTTTTTCTTTTATCCTGTTGGATTGGCAACTGCACGTAAAAGTGTATGAATTTCTTGCCTTCAGATAATATGTATTATTCAGGATTTTTTAGTTGTGTTGTGGCTGATTTGTATTTTTTTAATCAAATGCTTAATAATCAAAGGAAATCAAGAGAATGAAAATAACTGGTTGTATAAAGATTTGCAAAGCGATATAAGCCGTTTTTTTGAAATAAGCTATTTTCCGGGAATTAGCCTATTATGTTTGGGATATAGATTTCCAAAGTGATATCTAGGCTATTATGTTGCAATGCAGGTGTATAAATTGTACTTATGTGAAATTATCCCTTTTTTCTATCGTTTGATTTTTTTTGTTGGTATCTTTCCCTAATTTTACTATTGAAGACATGTGTGATTTGTGAATTCAATCTATCTACATTGCTGGCAGTTAATTTTATCCTCACTTGATGAATTCAGATAGAGGAAAGCCTCGAACTGCAGCAGGTCCGCCTCGCACCATTAATGTGCACAAATTTGCTGAGTCTCGAGCTTCTGAACTTGGGTCTCTTCACTCAATTGTAAAAGAACGATTAAATAATGATTTTAAATCTCAGAGAAGCAAGAGAAGACGGACAACTGGACATGACAATGGACTGGCAAAGAGTAGAGCTAGAAAGAAGCAGAAAGCTGGAGAGTATAATGTAACTAACCCAGACCATTTGGAGAACGATAAGAAGAAACTTACACGCCATGTTCGTAGGAAATTTGAACTTACAAAGAATTCTCTTGATGGCTTCTCAACTTCAGGAGATGGGACAAAGAGACTCAGAACTCACTTATGGCATGCTAAGTGTTTCACAATGACAAAATTTTGGGGATTCTATCTTCCCCTTGGTGTACACGGCAGGTAATGATTTTGCTGCTCTTTGGCAACAAGTTCAAAGTGCAGGTACCAAGTTTTAACTTTATCCTAGTGCATTGAAATGAACCATTTGTTATCAGACAAGAAAAAACACACTTGTTTCACTGGTTAAAACGAAACACGTTTGTTGATTCTTGATTGTACAAGGTTGCAATTTTTCCTATTATATGCTTTCTATTGTTGGAAGAAGGTCCTTTGAATATTTGTCAATTATGAATATATGATGCAGAGGGAGGGGCTCAAGAGCTCTTTTGAAGAAGCTAAAAGGAGGAGTACTCGTCCATGATGCAAGTTATTGCAGTGCTGTGCAGTTGGAGGGTCCAGAGGCAGGCATTTACCTATTCTTTCTCGCCAAGCTTTAGTTTATAGTTGTTCTAACTTATTTCCGTTTAGTCACTGGATTAGCTTGAGACCAATGGCATCTGATTAAATGAACATTTGTGTTACTTATCAAAAAAAAAAAAAAATATATATATATATATATAGACATTTGTGTTTATTTTCTATCAATTATCTACCCAAACCTGGCAATTATGAGCCCAGAAAAAAGAAACAGTAGCAAAGAAATAGCTCCTAGCTAGAGATTGTGCTTATAATGTGGTCATTCACACATTCTTCCAGGATTTGTTGCTGTCAATCCTAGAAACTGTGCTTGTGCCTTCTCCATGTTCACATTGTGAAGATGCTCGTTCTGACATACTCTCTGGTGCTATCAACGGTAGTGCTGAGGTGGGTGGTCCATCTTAGTATTTCGTTTAGAGTGGTATTGCCTCCAAAATTTGCTTGCTTGATATTTCTGTTTCTTTGCCAGCTCCATCATGTAGAAGCCGTCTTTTCTCAGACAATTGCACCTGTAACCTATATGTGGCAACCACAGCAGTGTAGGAATGCCGATACAAAAGTTGATCATGCTAATATATGTGGTGAGCAACAGAAAGTTGATGGCTCTTCTTCTTTAAGACGGCTATGGGTTTGGATACATGCTGCTGCCTTTAGAGAAGGATACAATGCTTTGCAAAATGCTTGTGAAAGGCAGGTTGAGTAAAGAATCATATGGTGTCCATTTCTAATAGCGCATATGTACTAGTCTCCTTATTAGTTTCTTCGGTTTTAGATGTTACAGTGACATGATGATGGCTGTACACATATTCCTTTCTTGATTCTAAATGCACATACTGTTCACAGAACATGTAGTTTACTTGCCTTTTCATGTTGCTTTTGTGTAGATCAGAAATATTGCTTCTTGATTTTCAGGTAGATGCAGCTGGCACTAGAGTTAGTTGCATTTCCCTTGAGAACCATCTGGGGAAGCTGGAAGTGATGGGATCAAAGGCATCTCAGCTTCTTCAAAAGATGTTACATCCTTCGACCTGGTGACACAATTGAAGACACAACCTTTCTATTTTAACTGAATTATGAGCATGTTAACTGAATATCGTTGTTACGATGCAGTTCTTCAGTAAATTCTTCCCTAGTGAAGCATGCATCCTATGTTGAGAATGATGATCAAATCCCACCTCCAGCAATCTTCTATCTCTGTCGATGATCCTCGGTTTTTGGATAAAGATATTACTAATGCTTCGGAAGCAAAGGTTCAAGATACACTCTCTTATAAGAAAGACGAGAGCGGAGGAAATGGAACTCCAAAAAGGGATATGAAGTTACTCCCGTGTTCGTTCTTAGAACCTGAAGGGAGTCATGGCTTATCTGAGTGTATTGATCTGTGGGATACTAAAAAGGACATACATCCTCCAATAGAAGAAAACATCCTTTGCATGGAGAAACACCGTCAGCGTATGGAGTTGTTTCGCATCGGTGATATGAGCACAGGCAGACAACAACCTTCTATTGAGAGGCGATTTTCTAGATTCTGCCCTATACTGCTTCTCAGAAGTGATAGCCAGAAAACTTCGATTATAAGGTGAATTTCCCAGCATAAGGTTTGGAAATGAAAAATAAGTCTGATTTATATTTAGACATGGTTGCTCAATATACTTTCATGTAAAACACATTGCATGTGCTGAAACTCGAACTCTCGTGGCACAAACACCTCTTCGATCTGTGTCCAAACTTTCAACTTTTGTGGTGAGGTTGATTTAATAATTCTCATATCACGTATTGCTCTGCTGACACATCTCTTCTGGTTTAGTTGTTAGGCTTAACCTTTGAGGATACATACTTATATGCATCCACCTTAAAGCTCCACCATCTAATTACAAAAGAAAAAAAATGTGGTTATTGCACTTCCTGTGTTGATAGCATGCGTAATTGTCCAATTGGTTTGTATATATCTGTTTCTGTCATAGGGCCGCTAGAAACCTCATTACTATGACTCAAAATCAATTACATAATACTATTGTGAGCATGTGTTAACTTGAGTGATTATGCATGCGAATTAAGTTTGATTTGATGGATAGAAATTCAGAAGCTTTATACTGTAGTAGTTATAACATGATTTATTATTCTGCTGTATCTTCATATTTCATGTAACATGTCACTCATATTTCTATCCAACTTTTCAGTATCAAGGACATTTATTTAAATTTCACTGTTAGGTATACATGTTATACCTTTTCCTTACTTTCTTTTAACTTCATTTTAGTAAAGTTTGTTTTTCTTTCTTAAAAAGCTATTTGTTGGTCCTACTGCAACAATCTTGTCATATCTCCTTTACTGGTCTAACCTCTCGGGATAATGAGCATTCATAGTTCACTCACCGTTGAGTCTTGTAAATCCGTTTATATAAGAAAATGAGGCAATTGCACTTCATGTTTTAGTATGGATTACCTTGATTTGTAAGGATCAAGCAATCGTGTTCTTATATAGTGAATACCTCATAACTGTTCTTTTAAATCTCTCTTCAGATGGTCTATTATTCTTCCACTACATTGGATCAAGGTCTTTTGGATGGCTATTGTGACCAATGGTGCTCAAGCGAGTGGTTTGAGAAAGAAGCACTGGATAGCTTGTGAAGTCAGTATGCGTGTTCTGCTTTCGCTTTGGATTTGAGTCTGACATCACTTTAAATCCCAATTTATGTTTTTCCTATTTGCAGCTTGGGTTTCCATGCTTTCCAAGGGAATTCCCTGATTGCTGTGCGTATTCTTGTTTTATGGCCTTGGAGGAAGCTGCTTATGATAAAAAGTCGGAGCTCCGTTATCCTCAGACAAGGACTTGGAAAGTTCCAGTTCCATCTCCATGGGACTTCGAAACTTGGAAGGACTCAATGGGGCAGCTCAGGGTCAGGTACAACATGACAACTTTTACCAAATGATATGATCAGAAACATAGCAATGAATAATCCATACCTGAGAAGTTGCAAAACAGAAACGGAGAGTAGTTGTGGTGCTCCATTCGAGGGATTTGTGGCTAGGACATGTAATGTGCTGACTTAGTTTCTGGATGAGATCAAAGCTAGGACATGTATGTGTATGTGTACGTAGTACTAGATAATATATAATTAAGTAGATTGTATGATCTCTTCCTGTTATTTTGGTCTGCTCTTCTCCCTTCAACTAAAGTCCGGAGAAAATAGCAATCTTGAAAAGTCTTTGAAAATTCTATTCAAGATTTCTACCGATGTTTTCATCTGTAGCCATTATGTGTTAGTAATTATATGGTAATATGGATAAGATGTAATTGCAGGAATCTTGTAGATTACCGATTGGCTTTATTACAACAGGATTTGTTCGAGGAAGGTTAGTAACTTAAATGGTAACGCTGCATTGTAAGTGTAGTATAATCTCAGATAAAGAAAATTTTAGAATGGAAGATTTTACTAAAGTTATGATTTGTTCTTTCATTTTGGCACTGAGTTGTTCTGAATTAATCCAGCAGCAAAAAGCTTGTCGCAGTGGCTCTTTGCGAGGCTGTCTGTCTTGGTCGCCTGAGGGAGGAACAGTGGAAGGGTGTAGGTGTTAGGAAAAGAAGGAAGAAGATTTATGTCCTGGTTAGAAATTTAAGCTTAGTCATTTAAGTTTTCCAGAAAAAATCCTCAAGCTATAAAGGCTTACGACAACAACAAAACTGATTGAAACCAGATCTAAAACTTTCTGTTTGCTGCCTGATTAAGACATGACAGTAGCATCAACTACCAAATAAACTTATTCCTCCAAGTTACTGAGAATCACCTGCAAATGCCACCCAAGGTATTGAGAGAAATATCAACAGAAATTACATTTCTGATCTTACCTGATTTCCTGAAAATTAACTCAAATTATTTTCTTGTGTTTCTCTATGCCTTTTACAGTTACTACTCACAATTGGTGCCTATTTGCTTTACCTATGCTGCCATTTATCCAGTCGTCTATAGAGTTTTTACATTCTCTCCCATTTTATTTGCTTTACCGATGCTGCTATGTATTTGTGTTTTCCCCTGAGTAGCAAGGGGATTCCTGCAAAGAAATTGTAACATGTTAATAAATTTTGTTCTCTAGGTGTTTGAGAAAATTCTTCAATCAAATTTTCTATAAGAATTCTTATGCATGCTCTTGCCTTTTGTCTCAGGTTTCATCCATTGATTGCATTTTGAGTAAGGGCTGCCATGTACTTTTTTAGTCCCCAATTTTCAAATTCTTCTTTTTACTTAGTCTTTTTGGTTTCTTCCGCTTAGTTAGACTGTTGATTGTGCCTCTATATCTTCGTGTTTCTCGCTGCATCATTTTAATTTCTGATATATCATATGATGATTTTATTCCCATTTCGAGGCCTTTCTTGAGAGGTTATTTGAAGATTCTTAAAGAAGTTAAGGAGAAGAGGTTGCATCTATACAAAGACAACTCTGTTGATGAAAGAAAGTAAGTTCACTTTTTCTCCTTTACGCTTAATTTCTCAATTTCACAATATAAAGTTCTAATCTTTATGCATTCTCCTTCAAAAGACTTGTTTTTCTCTTCTCTTGCAATTTCTTTGGTTTATCATTTAGTTTTACACATCCGTTTAAAAAACGAATACTTGATTGTCGTGAAAATTGTTAACTGCATTGAGTTGTGTTCCAGTTGAATTTCTAGAGTAGTACTGCCGCTGATCTTTTTTAGTTGTCCTAAAGTTTTGGCCCGAAAATTATCCAATCTCATTAACTAAGAATGGTATTTGACTAAAACTGGAATAAGAGTGAATTGAGAAAAATAATTAATGTCTTCTGATTACCAAGTATGACATGTTACTGAAAATTTTAACCATATCGACTATACATAACCAATGATTCTCTAATGTACTCTCCTCAAATATTATTCACACACACCTTTGCTATGCTATATTTACTGCTGAAATTCTCATATTCCTTTATGCATGTATGGATACTTTGGGCATTCAGAAGTGAAAATTTGTCAGCGGCATGTGAGCCTTCACATCTATTGAAGTCCGTTTTTACTACATAGTTCTACTGATCGCATATGAGTGGTTGACCGAAAGATTATAGCAATATTCACTACCCCTGAAATATCAGCTGAGGTTAGTGCTTGAAGAAATCTGTAATATTTTCTTTTCATCATTGGTTATATATAAACATGTTCATTACCAAATGACAGTTTATAAAACATGTTAAGTTAGGAGATGATGTATCAATCCACTTCTTGACTAATATCTTTTTTCCTGAATGGCTTCAATATTGAGAAATATTTGGATAAGGTAAATGATGAGGTGATATGACTGATCTGAGTCTAGGCTTGGATCTCTAGAACTAAAAGAATGGAAGTATCAATTTTAGCTTCTTTTCTTTTGTATGGTTTTAATTTGCGGCGCCATTTTTTAAATATTAAGATCACAAGGAAATAATTGAAGGGATGGGCAAGTCAAAATGGAAGATTAGAAATGGAGCTAAATTTATAGAAAGTAGAAACTAATAAAGACTTGAAAGTGATTGAATAAGGGTCGGTGCCTAGGCAGGTGTAGCTTTTCGGCCACGGATTCATCTGAATGCATAACTTTAGACACGGATAACAACAAACATTAGATTGAATCATATTTTAAATCGTATAAGTAGTTCAGTATAAAGCAGTATAAAGTTAAACCTATTAAATTTCAATTTTGGATCAGGCTCTGATCGGTGCTCCCCTCCTTTTCTTTTATAATACACTCTTCACAGATCATAACGTCATATATCCATTTGTGAACAAAAAGAATCCTGTTATATTGCGTGTAAGCCGAAGACCCAATTGCAAGATTACGTGTGCAGGAAGGCGTTAAAGAATAGATTTGTCTCTCATTGACTCTATTAGAATTTTTCAAAGCAGTTCATAATATTTTTGGCTACTTCGCATTCCTTTAACATAATTACATGTGGGGGAAGATGTTAAAAGAATATACTTTTCTCATTTCACTTGTATCATTTAAGTTTTTGAATCTGATGCTCAAATTATATTGTCAAACACGATCCTTCGAGAAGGAAAAATAAGCAAGCAATGAGGCATTAATCTAACGGATTAGAAATTTAAGGTCTCAACACTTTATTGCTTAAGGTCTATTAAGTAATAGTAAAGTGTTGGGGATGTTAGTAGCTTAATTTGTTGACTATCGGAACTTCACCTTGTTAGTAACGGTTCAATTCTCCATCTCGTAAACTCCTTTGTATCATTGGAATGGATGGCCACCATTTTAGCATCGTATTGTCATAATGCATTGCAAATAAAGGATTTATCTTTTGTTCTTCTAAGTTGAGATTTTCACCCCCGTAATTCTTATGTCTAACCATTGCAGTTCCTGTGAAGCTTAATATATTAATTGCCAGAATTGTTATGCAATTGGAAATTGATAATACATTAATATAGAATGAAGAAAGTATCACCAAATGAAAGGGTCTCATAAATATCAAACCATGGACAATTTAGGTTACAATTAGGAACAATTGCAAAAAACATTTAACATTAAACGACTATTGGGCCCGTGCTTAGCACACGCAGCACCCCACTAGTAATTAATATAAACGGGAATAGAACTGGATTTGTTCTTGAAATGTTATTTGCTGTTTATTTGAGATGGAACAATGCCATGAACCAAAGAACAGTCGAGAATAGCATTTATCTCTTGTTTAAACTCATAAATCAAATCAAAATCACTATTAGCCTGTTTGGCCAAGCTTCTCCAAGCCGAAAAATACTTTTTTTTTAAAAAAGTTGAGGTATTTGGCCAAGCTTTTAGAAGAAAAAAAAGTACTTGAAAGATTTGATGCGGAAGACAAAGAACAATATTGGAGGAAAAACTCTTGCTCTTCTCATTAATTCCACAAGTATTTATAGACAAAGAAGTTAGAGAAATAAGAGAAAACCTAAACCTAATAGGAGACCAAGACCTAAACTCTAATAAGGAAAATATTACACATTCCTAATTAAACTCTAATTCTTTCCTTATCACTAATTCTTTCCTTATCACCCCCCCTCAAGTGGGAGCATGAAGATCACGAATGCCCAACTTGTCAAGTAAGAGCTCAAACTGTGATTTTCCCAATGCCTTTGTGAAGATATCGGCCAGTTGTGCAACCGTTCGGACAAAAACCGGGCGGATGGTTCCCCCAACAAATTCATCGCGAATAAAATGACAGTCTATCTCAATATGCTTTGTTCTTTCGTGGAATACTGGATTGCGAAGAATATGCAACGCTGATTGACTGTCACAAGATAATCGAATGGGAGAAGCTTGTTGAATGCCAAGACTGTTCAAAATACCACGAAGCCATTTCAACTCACAAATGGCCATAGCCATCGACCTATACTCGGCTTCAGCAGATGACCGAGAAACAACATTTTGCTTTTTGGTTCTCCACGAGACTGGTGACTCTCCGAAGGAAATAAACCATCCTGTGAGTGACCGGCGAGTCAACGGACACCCAGCCCAATCTGAATCACACCATCCGTATAACTTGAGATCAGACGTCGAAGAGAGAACAATGCCTTGACCCGGGCTTCCCTTAAGATACCGTACCACTCTTAAAGCTGCATCCCAGTGGTCTGCCCGAGGTTGTTGCATAAATTGTGACAATACATGAACACTGTAAGACAAATCGGGACGTATGAAACATAAATAGATCAATCGCCCAACTAGTCGTTGGTAACTCTCTGGATTATCTAACAAACGGCTACGTGACAAAGCTAGCCGGTGATTCTGTTCCATCGGGGTGCCAATCGGGCGACCCCCTAGCAGACCGACTTCGGAGATAATGTCCAAGGCATATTTCCTTTGATTGAGAAACAGACCTTTGGGTCCCCGAGCAACCTCTACTCCTAGAAAATACTTTAAATGTCCAAGGTCCTTCATATGAAAACACCGTGCAAGGTACATTTTGAACTCCCGAATAGCTTTAGAATCGTTGCCGGACACAATCAAATCGTCCACGTAGACAAGTACAGCCAACATCACTTTACCTCTCCGAAGGGTGAATAACGAGTAGTCAGNAAAAGAGAACAAAGACAAATAATAATATTAGACAATGAAGAGTTCTTCAAAAGACTATGGCTCTGATACCATGAAAGATTTGATGCGGAAGACAAAGAACAATATTGGAGGAAAAACTCTTGCTCTTCTCATTAATTCCACAAGTATTTATAGACAAAGAAGTTAGAGAAATAAGAGAAAACCTAAACCAAATAGGAGACCAAGACAGGAGAAAACCTAAACCTAATAGGAGACCAAGACCTAAACTCTAATAAGGAAAATATTACACATTCCTAATTAAACTCTAATTCTTTCCTTATCACTAATTATTTCCTTATCAGTACTTTTGAGTAGAAATAGAAACAGTTTTGGAAGAGCAGGAAAAAATAGTTTTTTCCACAAGCACGTTTTTGGGAAGCACTTTTGAAAAAAATACATTTAGAATCTCTTTTTAAAGCTTGACCAAATACTAACTGCTGCTTAGAAGTGTTTTCCAAATTAATTAGTCAAACACAGACTGCTTTTCACCAAAAACACTTTTGAAAAGAACACTTTTGAAAAAAAAACACTTTTCAAAATAAGTTTGATTTTTCTAACTTAGGCCAAATAGGCTATATATTTGGTATTTCAAAGTAGATGTTCCCATAGAAGCATTTTTTTGTTTGTTTGTTCATGGCCCCTTTTACGTTCAGTTTGTGATTTTGTTTTTCTCTTTTACTTTCTTTTACCAAGAATCTTTCACAACATTTTCAACCAGTACCAATGCTATCGACTAATCAGAATATTCGTAACCATAGTTCACTACTGGAAAATTCTGTCCAATCTGTAATAGCAAATTCTTAACGAGACAGCTGATACCATATTAATGCAGAATAACTCTGCTTGGATGCTCAACTTGTTTCATTCTTTTCTAAGTTCTAAATGATATAACTTACACAAGAAAATCAATATCTTGTAGCTCTACAGGTAGTGTAACATTCCCATCTCTAATAGCCATCAAGTCAATTGATTTCCCTTCCAAAAATGCAACCAGAATCCCTCCAACAACTCTCCTCATTTCTTGCACAAACAATAAGTAGCCTTACCTCCAATCCCTTTCGTTTCATCATCTAACATATCATTATGTCCATAATCCTTTGCCACAAAGTAACAAGCTGGCTTACAACATTCACTGTAGAAATCGCGATGGTTTACAACATTAGTATAGTTTAACGTGTCATAGCTGATTAGTTATTATTTTTACTCAGCTACCAAAGCAATACTTATCATAGAGATTTATGGTAGTTATCTTATTAATGGCCTTAATGTGTAAAGAATTTTAACATTGTCACCGCACAACACTTAAACTCAATGAAGGGGAGCCTTGGAGTAACTGGTAAAGTTGTTGTCATCTGACCGGGAAGTCACGAATTCGAGCCATGGAAATAACCTCTTGCAGAAATGCAGATTAAGATTGCGTACAATAGACCCTTGTGGTTCAGCCCTTTCCCGGACCCGCGCATAGCGGGAGCTTAGTGCACCGCGCTGCCCTTTTACAGCACTTAAACTCAATGAAAATAAAATAATTGTTCACTAACAAAATAGTATACAGACTATACTGTAATGATTGGTTGATTTATAAATCATTATCCTAGACCTTAATTTCCTAATCCAAAAACTGTTAATAAATAGCATGAAAGTACTAATAAATCTCTGCTTCCCAATAACCTCATATTATCAATGAAAGAAATCAGCATTCTGACCTTCCGTTTCTCTTCAAGAAATGTAAGAAGCATTTATAATTAAAACTCAAACCAAACTTGTAATTTCAGTACTTGTAAGACTAGAACACCATATCTACATAAACTAGCATCTGCAGCGCTTTCGCGAAGAAACAAAAAACTTTCCCCAGAAGGTTTCTTGTATGACCTACAGAGTATATTCGACGACCTCTATATTTTCTCCATCTGGAGTTTCTGTTTCGTCTGCAGCAGTTCCTTGTTCAGACTGCATTTGGTTTGGAGGAGGTGGCAACTGCTGCACCGTTTCCACAAACTCTTCCATTGTTTCTGCAGCTTCTGTAGCTTCCCCAAAACGGTTGTCATATTCCTCTATTATCTGCATATGTTAAGAGAAGCAATATATATCAGAACCTCAAGCAAAATCAATATCACATGTAAATGAAAGGTGACCTTAATGACATGATTTGGTTCAGAAAGCATGCTAGAGTTTTGTATAGATTGTGAAATTGGGACAGACGTTCATACAACTTAATCAGCATGTATTCAACATATGGTTGGCAAGTGGCAAGTGGCTATCTAATGACACCTCAAGGAGGGACTTATCCAAATGCAACACATCAACATCGCGCACTCAATTGTACACCAACCACAAAAGCTCATGAAGATACATGGTTTCATCCTTATCCTTCAAAATCTAATCAAGAAAACCAATTTCCTTTAATGTACCCAAGGATCCGAACAATCACCTCAATAACAAGGTCACACTCTTGGGGCTTACCATTGTAAACGACTAAACCATGACGAATGCACCATTTTTTATTTGGTCAAATTAGATGAGTGCACAAAGGAGGTAAACTATATCGTCTTTCCTGCTTCCTATCCATTGGGGAAAGATCATTATCTATATTTTCCATTGCTTAAAAGTATGAAAAACCTGTGGTGTGCAACAATAATACAACAGCTCACAGATGTCGAACAAGTTACAATGGTGCAAGTTTAAATAGTCAATATACCAAGAGCATAATCTTTCCAAACATTACCGGGTAAAGTTCAACGAGTGAAGATGGCCTAACATTGATGATGTTAAGGATCTCAGCTTTCGCGAGCTTGATACTTTTACATTTTTCCAAAAATTCACCAATTAATTGTCTTGTCTGATTGCAAGCAGCAGTTTGCTCTAAATAATCATACACCTAGAAGATCACAAACATAAGCCATTGCCAGGTCATATGAAATACTCTCAAACAAGAAGTTGGATAATGTAACTTCCAACCTTGAACTCTGACGGCGCAACAGGAACTATGACCCGTGTAGGATCTCTTCCTGCACCTCTCGAGCGTAGAAAGTCAAGCACTTCAAAGTTTGTGAGAGCACCTGCATTTGCTTCAAGTCTGCAAAAGATATTGTATGAGAAATTGCAACTACCCAACAACAAAGACCATGAACTTAAAAGCTTACTGAAGCGATGGGCTTCAATCAGGAACAAAAATCATAAAGTTTTCATACATCTTCATCACCAGAACCCAGAACTCTTCACCGCTGAAACTACTACTCTTCAATTCACCAACAAGGAGTCGCTGCCAATGGGATGTATCTGTAAGTTCAAAAGACCAAGGGTAAGCTTTGCTTTTCCTTTTTTCTTTTCCCTGGGAAAAGAAGTGCTTTATTTAGTTTTCCTCTTCCTGAGTACATCATTGTTAGTCAACATTTTAAGCAAGTCCAATTAGTTGTATGCTAATACAGCTTCAGAGCTTAGTGGCTTGGGCTTCTTGGAATGAGCTTTGGTTTAGTCAGAGTACTTGAAAATGAGAACACAAAATCTTCTATGTTTATCCTACTCTCCCTCTTTTCTTCTTTTGCAATGGGGGCGGGTGGGTGGGAGAACATTTGAAATGAAAAATAATACTGTAGCATTATTACAAATGTTCTCCTAGGTTATAATATTTTTGTGAAAAGGTCCATCGGTATTTTTGATGCTCTCATGGCAATTACAATTCATTTTGTGCACTTGTGCCATGCTCCTATAATTGCAGGAGTAGAAGATTAACTATTAGATAAGTGCTAAAAACATTCACTCTAGATACTGTGAAGCTAGATGTCTTTATTCTAATTTTGGTAAAGCTTCTTCGACACAATGTGAATTATTACAAGCTATTTGACAATTTTGATACATCAAAGCATGACAAAAATGTGGGGCACGAAGGCAGGATTAATTTCTCTATAGGCTATAGCACGCCTTCAAGTATGAAAGGCCTCTAGGCTCTAACTATCCACTAATTCAATGAAGTAGTATAGAACTCGTATACTAAAAAGTATGATCCATGGGCAAGGATGAAGACGAGAACAATCAAAGTGTAGAAGAAAATCTCAATTAAAGACACCTTTCCAATACTGAACACCTAGAATATACTCAATACAATAACGTTCAAGGTGGATTAGAAGAAAAATTAAACGCTCCAAAATGCAGAAACACTCAAAAAGTTTCAAAGAAATTTATCTCCGTACTCCACGAAAAGCAACCAAGGAAATAAAAAAAAACTACGAAACATAGCTTTAGAGATTTTTACTAGAGAGGGCCATAGAATAAAGGAAATAACTTCAAACTTTACGACCGACCAACATTGTCTCCCAACCAGATAGAAAACCCATACATTGAAAAATAAACTTTTTTTGTTTTCTAAAATTTTAAATTCATATGTATTTCATTGAAAAGTTAACTTATGACATAGAATACAAGATTTATCCAATAAAGAAGTTTTCCTCCTAATAGAAAATATGTACTATCAGATATAATTGTTTGCTTATGCACAAAGCACAACATATATATGCATAGCAGTCTGAACTAGTTTTTATACAGACGCAGGAAGGTGGCAGCATAAAGTTAGTACAGAAATAGTGAAATTTTAGCTAAAAGGATCAAAAGAAAATTACCAAAGAATAAAGGAAATAACTTCAAACTTTACGACCGACCAACATTGTCTCCCAACCAGATAGAAAACCCATATATTGAAAAATAAACTTCTTTTGTTTTCTAAAATTTTAAATTCACATGTATTTCATTGAAAAGTTAACTTATGACATAGAATACAAGATTTATCCAATAAAGAAGTTTTCCTCCTAATAGAAAAGATGTACTATCAGATATAATTGTTTGCTTATGCACAAAGCACAACATATATATGCATATCAGTCTGAGCTAGTTTTTATACAGACGCAGGAAGGTGGCAGCATAAAGTTAGTACAGAAATAGTGAAATTTTAGCTAAAAGGATCAAAAGAAAATTACCAAAGTGCGGATTATCAGTTGGAGTTCTCGTGGAAAGTCTCCGCCCTAAAATCGTCTTCTTGCTAGGTATTGCCAAGGCAAAAGAGCAGAGCCTTTTTACCTAAAAGACTAAATTACCCTCAAATTTGAAAGGGATAAGGTAATAAAAGAAGAAGAATTATGTCTATTCTATACATCGAAGGGGTAATGAACATTTTTGTCTAAGTTCGACACCTATTGCTCATGCAATTTGGGATTCTCATTTTTGTTAACTGGTCGTGGAAGCTTTTACTCGAGGAGGTGCTCTTGGCGCAGTGAATATCACTTATTCTGGTGTTTATCAGTGGTGGTACATAATCGGTTTCAATTTTTGCTTTTTCTTCTCACTCTGAATCAAGCTTTTCCTTGTCGTAATGGTTGCATTCCTATTAGTATCCATGATACAAGTCGAATTCTAGATGTAGAAATAGAAGAAGGTGGAACCCTCTCCGTCGAAAGAAATGAGATTATTCCTTGGACGTGGTTATTAGCAAAAACTTATTGAATGCATCGTTTAGGCTCATAATAAATCAGAAGTTGCTCCTGCTATTCGGCCGAGAGCCTTAAGCATTATACCGTCACACCTTTTTTTTCCCGAGGGGATAGAGAGTTTTTCCAATTTAAGTGATATTAATCGAAATGAGATTATTTATTTATTTAAGAGTAGCCACTTGGAATAATTTTATGGTGTCCCAAGTCACCGGTTTAAAAAAAAAAAATCCAAATCGAGGAAATTTGACTCTGTTTAAAAATGTCCCGCGAAACGTGCTAAAAAATCATGTCACGCAACGTGTACACAATTAATAATACTTTATTATTAAGAGGATTGTTTTTGGCCAAAGTCGCGCTAACGCGTACTTTGATTTATTTTTGGGATCATAACTATGTCACGCGAACATGTACATAATCACGAGAATAAATTAGAAACACGCCTAAAACATTCTGCGCACATTCATGAATTAATCATTTTCCTCAGATTTGAGATTATTGTGAGGCTATAATTTATTGATGTGAGATCATTGTGGGAGAAATATGATTAATTACTAGCGTTATTTGATTTTGAAGTTATGAGGCACTTACCCATTATGGAAACATGGACCAACTTCTTTTGTATGTAAATACTAGAGTTATTGGGTGACAATCTCATTTCCAACTTCAAGATTACACCACGGCTCGACAAGCAAAATCCGAACGTTTGTTTCAAGCTCAAACCCCCACAGCCCAATGATCTAATCTGGCATTCTATTTTATAGATATAACCAACTATTCTCACATCTACTGCTTTGGGTTCTTTCTCATTATACTCACAAGATTAACCTTTAAAATTTCCAGCACACAACTAAGGGAATGAACACTAACATAAACAATATAAAGAAAAACTACTACAAACTAAACTTCCTTTTGATTAATAATGTATATGCATCTTTAAACAAATCCAAGACATGATTCATCTTTGGTAATCAAACAACACATATGAAGAATTTTTTTTTATTTTTAAATTGCTAGCAGAATTGATATGAATCAAGCAAACAAAATTGAATAACGAAACATTTAAACAAAAGCTAAACCAACAGAAGCATTCATCTGAGACAAACAAGAAATTAAAGAAATGAACCTTTGATATGGATATTCTGTCAATAACAAGAACAATTTCCAACTTGAAGAGCAGCTTTGAATCCTTCTCTTTTTTAAAAAAAAAAAAAGAGTCAGTTTTTTTTTCTTTCGTTTTTGCTTTTGTTTTCTGTCTCAGTGTGTGTGAGCAGAAAGTATTTCAGAGTAGGCGTGTGAGAGAGAGTAAGAGAAGGAGAGATAGGCGGTTGTTGTGTGAGGATCGTTTTCCGGCGAGCTAGCCAGACAGCAGCGTCGAGGGTGGATGGAGATGTGAGGCGCCGCCGCTGGGGTTCGTCTATGGGAGGGGAGTGTCCGTTTGGTTCTCTTGTTGAAGATGAGAGGGTGAGAGAGATGAAGAGGGGGGTGGCGGCTCAGCTAGGGTTAGGTTTTTTTCCAAATGGGGAAGTTTTCAGAGAGCAAGAAATTGAAACGACGTAACGATGTCGTTTGAAACGTTTCAAAAAGAGCAGGCCGGGTATGGGAGTGGGTCTGGGTAGCTTGAGGATTTGGGCCAAAGACAAAGCCCAATTGTTTTTTTTTTTTTGGTGCGAAAATAAAGCTGCATTTAACTATTAAAAGAAGTTCCACAAAGAGGAGGATGCATCTGCATCATATCAGAGTATCTAGTTTGGCGAGAATTACAAGTATGATCAGGAGCTAAGTTTGAACAAAACATAGGCAGTTCACTATTTAATACAGTATTTCCTATTGTAGAAACTAATTCAGTCTCATTTTCAGTTGTATGGTATTGATCACTAAACGGCGTGGTTGAAGTTTCTTCGTATAGGTTGTGCTCATCTCGCGTTGCTTGATCTTCCTATAGTACACCCCTCTTGTCTGATCATGTTGGAAGATGTTGTTAACAAAAGGTGGTGGCATTGCAAAAACTCTAGGTGGCATGTTTGGTTCCATCAAGCATCATTCCTTGGCTAATCTATCCGTCACTCCATTCTCCTCTCCGTAGATATGCAAAATGGCTGGACTATGCAACTGGTCCAGGAGGTGCTTGCAATCAGAAGCAATGTTAGCGTAGCCCAAGTTTTGGGTCTGAACAAGAAATAGCCTCCTTTCTCTTCTTTCTTTTAATTTAAAATAAAAAAGTTAATTAATTGAACACTTCTAATTCCAACTAATTTGTAAAATTAATCTAATGACCTATTTTTAAATGATTAATTAATTTCATTAACTAATAATGCATGTAATGTCACTAATGTATTTTTTGGTATTTTAGTGTTTTTACAAATGCAATTAATTATGCAATTAAAACCTAAAAAATGTAAAGATTCAAAATATTTTTGTATTTTCTTAGGATTTAAAATGCAACTTAAAAAAATGCATCAAACATGAATACGTACAAATAAAACTAAGTAAAAGAATATATAGAAAAGTAATTTAAGCTATTTTTTTTTTTTGGGAATTTTTAGGAGTAATTTGCATTAGGGAAAAATTAAGTGCTCATATATACAATGACGTAATGTAGGAGTAACTCATTACCCTCTCGGTGGAATTGCCACAATATGGCATATCAAATGATTAATGATGACTCGAATTCGTATTTTTTTCTATAAAAAAATTCACAGAATTTAGGATCTAAAGATGTTGATCTTGAGAAGATTTTCAAATGTGTGTTGGGGGGAGGGGGTATAGCAAGGTAAAACTTATTGGAGATTTCTTCTTCTTTCTTTTTTCATGATTATTGATCTTAGTAAGGTATCATGGGAACATTAGACACCATTTTGTTTGCAACCTAGTAACTGTAAATAAGAAATTTAAGGTTCAAATTTCATCATAAAATCGTCGTTTCTTTTTCTTTCTTTCTCCCTCCAGTCATATGCTGACCCAATGAATTAATAACAAAATGGTCACACATTTAAAAGCTTGTTAGTAATAGTTATGTATTTGTTGAAAAGCTTTATAAAAATTAAAACATATCATTGTATTTCAATTAGATAATTCAGTAGAAAAAGAAAATTGTGCATCAAAAGAAATTGATGTAATAATTAATTAATGACAATCAAACGATATTTATATCTCATCTAAAGTCGAAAGTTCCCTCTTTTTCCCCTCTTACAATTGATCATAAATGAAAAAGCATAACATATTAATTTTCTTATAAGATTAACTTTCAACATTTTGTTCATATCCCCCATTCATGTTTGAGAATCACTTTATCGCAAGGCAAATCTAGTTAAGGAACGTCCAAACAAATTAAATGTCAACAGTTACAGCAGAATGATAGTGGTAAAATGCCCATGCGTCGCCTACACCACCCTCTCTATTTTGGATTGAGACTTTGTTTGGTCATCGAGGTATAACCTGCTCAGGCATCAAAATAAATAAATGAGCGAAATTTTTCTGTCTCAGTTTTCACTAAGAAAATTTCGTGAGTTATTGATAACAAAACTCTATACTACTTTATTATTGAAAGCAATAAAAGTCGGATTGGTGTACCCTGAGAAAACAGAAACTAGAGAGTAGAGTCTCCATATCTATTTGATTTTATTTTACACATAGGGTCTCCATTCCCTAGTCGCTTTTCCAACATAGGATCTTCACTCCCTAATTGAAGTTATTTTAGACATAGAGTCTCCACTCCCTAGTCGCTTTTCCAACATAGGGTTTCCACTCCCTAGTTGAAGTTATATTAGACGTAGGGTGATCACGCTCAACTATGTCTAATAAAAGACTAAGCGGGCGTTGCAAATATAATCCGGG
>ML409894.1:5203-40952 GCA_005239525.1 Nicotiana knightiana | reverse complement strand
TCGGTTGGTTAATTAAATATATATAATTTTTGTCTTGGACGGGAAATAATTATTTCAAACATTCCGACCGAATTCGGTCGAAAATTTGGAAAAAATTTAATAAATAATTATTTTTGTACTTATATACAAGTATGACCAAATAATTGACAAATTTTCGAACGAATTCGGTCGGAAATTTGAAAAACTTTTAATAAATAACTATTTTTGTACATTATATGCAAGTATGACCAAATATTTGACCAATTTCTAACCTGAATCGGTTGAAATTTTGATTTTTTTGCTGTCGGAAAATTTTTTGTTGACTTTTGCGACCAAATACTTCATTTCCGACCGTTTTCGGTCGGTTTTTTTGTCCGATCGATTTCGGTCGGAAATTTTGGGACGAAAAATGCCAGTTTTCTAGTAGTGTATTGAAATTAAAAAAACTATATCCAGGAACCATTGACATAATCTAAGCCACAACTTCACAACTGGAAGGGTGGTTCTAGCACGTGGCACTTTAAGATGCTACTAGGGAATGTCGTACCCTATGTTAGCAATAATAAATACAACCAGGAGATGTAGTACCTTATGTTGGAAATAATATGAGGCTCTTGGCTCTCTAAGATTCTATTAGGGAATGTCGTACCCTATGTAGGCAGAAAAATGCAACCAGGGGATGTAGTACCTGTCACACCTCCTTTTTCACTACCCCGGGGGAGGAGTATGAGATTTTTTCAAATTTAAGTGACAATCGAAACGGGATTATTTTATTTAAAATTCAGAGTCGCCACTTGGGATAGTTTATGGTGTCCCAAGTCACCGATTTAAATCCCGAATCGAGGAAAAATTGACTCTGTTTATATTGTCCGCGAACCAGAAATCCGGGTAAGAAATTCTGCTAACCCGGGAGAAGGTGTTAGGCATTCCCGAGTTCCGTGATTCTAGCCGGTCGCTTAATGATTCATACTTGACATAATCTAAACTACTAAAGCTTTTTTTCTCTGAAATTTAGCCATTTTGCTTTTAATAACTCGTCAAGGATCTCTGAAGCATTCGTCCCCGATTTGCACCATTTTGTCAATAATAACAAAAATAATTTCAAATAATGATGAGCTAGTCCATTGATGACTTCGAACCATTAAAAATTTAATTGTTAAATTTCTGTATATCCCTTCTTAATATTTAGCTGTCAGTTTGTTTTTTAAATTCATTAGTGAAGGGACCAAAAAAACTCACATTATTTAACTAAAGGTTAAATGTGCTTCTTTAATGTCACAAGGACTAAAACTGAATTAAGAAATAACACAAGGACCAAAAGTGTTGTTTTCCTATAAATAATTAACACTCAACATTCAAAATCATCCACCAAGAGAAAAAACAATAAACAAAAGAAAAAAAAGTTTAAGAAGCTAGTCGTGGAATAAAGCTGAAAAAAGAAAATAGAAAGAAAAAAATTAACTTGTGTTGAGGTGCTGTATTGAGACACAATCTTTCTTGCAAAAGCCAGTATTTGTCTTGCAAAAAAATGATATTTGAAAGTATTTTATTGGGTTGTGACTCCCGACATTTGGCTTGCATTCTTACCATTTGCTTTGCGTATTTCTATTATGTTGTCCGTTGATCGTAATTATTGAATTTTCTTCCGTATTATTCGATCGTACTGTTAATTATATCGAAGAATCTTTAGATAGATATTATGTTTCGGTCATTTGTACATTTATGTCTTTTTACTTATTAGACCAGTGGTGTCTTGACCAGTCCTCGTCACTACTTCACCGAGGTTAATCTTGATACTTACTGGGCACCGTTGTGGTGTGCTCATACTACACTTTTGCGCATTTTTGTGTACAGACCCAGGTAATTGTTGTTATTAGCTACGTGGATCGTTGATGAGGAGATTCAAGGTAAACCTGCTGCTGCGTTCTCAGGCTTCGGAGTCACCTTCCTATTTAAGTCAACTGTACTTATTGTTTCTAGACAATTGTATTTAGATTCAGTTGAAAGATGTCGTAGAACTTATGACTTGTATTTACCGGGTTTTGAGAAATTGTAAACTCAGTCAAGATTTCTATTATCGAGATTTTTAAAGTTCTTTTATTATTGTTATCGTGGTTAAATATTAGTCTCTAGTCCCTAAGACTAGGTGTCATCACAGTACCCAACAGAGGGAAATTTGGGTCGTGACACCAGAGTTAGGAGATTTTAGTAGCAGACATCATTATTCGGAGACACGAGATAGATTTGCTGGCGTCCGCAGATTCCTGGAGTCTTCTTTATATTATTTAGACTTCTATTTTATTTGATTCAAAACAATTGTACACTATTTCTTGAGCCAATTATTTGTATTATTCTTTAGTAGTTCGTGAATTGTGACTCCAAACCCTGGGTAGCTAGATATTATAGTTAGCTTCGAGTTTCGTTGATTTATTCTCATTTTATTCAGTATTCATTATTTGATAACTTTAGACTTAGTGTTACAATTTAATTGTTCAAAGTATCGAATTCCTCTAACATTGGCTTGCCTAGCAAGTATGGTGTTAGGCGCCATCACGATATCACGAGTTGGTAGTTTAGGTCGTGACAATATATATATATATATATATATATATATATATATATATATATATATATTATAACTTATTTCGGTTGGTTAATTAAATATATATAATTTTTGTCTTGGACGGGAAATAATTATTTCAAACATTACGACCGAATTCGGTCGAAAATTTGGAAAAAATTTAATAAATAATTATTTTTGTACTTATATACAAGTATGACCAAATAATTGACAAATTTCCGAACGAATTCGGTCGGAAATTTGAAAAACTTTTAATAAATAACTATTTTTGTACATTATATACAAGTATGACCAAATATTTGACCAATTTCTAACCGGAATCGGTTGAAATTTTGATTTTTTTGCTGTCGGAAAATTTTTTGTTGACTTTTGCGACCAAATACTTCATTTCCGACCGTTTTCGGTCGGTTTTTTTGTCCGATCGATTTCGGTCGGAAATTTTGGGACGAAAAATGCCAGTTTTCTAGTAGTGTATTGAAATTAAAAAAACTATATCCAGGAACCATTGACATAATCTAAGCCACAACTTCACAACTGGAAGGGTGGTTCTAGCACGTGGCACTTTAAGATGCTACTAGGGAATGCCGTATCTTATGTTAGCAATAATAAATACAACCAGGGGATGTAGTACCCTATGTTGGAAATAAGATGAGGCTCTTGGCTCTCTATGATTCTATTAGGGAATGTCGTACCCTATGTAGGCAGAAAAATGCAACCAGGGGATGTAGTACCTGTCACACCTCCTTTTTCACTACCCCGGGAGAGGAGTATGAGAGTTTTTCTAATTTAAGTGACAATCGAAACAAGATTATTTTATTTAAAATTCAGAGTCGCCACTTGGGATAGTTTATGGTGTCCCAAGTCACCGATTTAAATCCCGAATCGAGGAAAAATTGACTCTGTTTATATTGTCCGCGAACCAGAAATCCGGGTAAGAAATTCTGCTAACCCGGGAGAAGGTATTAGGCATTCCGGAGTTCCGTGATTCTAGCCGGTCGCTTAATGATTCATACTTGACATAATCTAAACTACTAAAGCTTTTTTTCTCTGAAATTTAGCCATTTTGCTTTTAATAACTCGTCAAGGATCTCTGAAGCATTCGTCCCCGATTTGCACCATTTTGTCAATAATAACAAAAATAATTTCAAATAATGATGAGCTAGTCCATTGATGACTTCGAACCATTAAAAATCTAATTGTTAAATGTCTGTATTTCCCTTCTTAATATTTAGCTGTCAGTTTGTTTTTTAAATTCATAAGTGAAGGGACCAAAAAAACTCACATTATTTAACTAAAGGTTAAATGTGCTTCTTTAATGTCACAAGGACAAAAAGTGTTGTTTTCCTATAAAGAATTAACACTCAACATTCAAAATCATCCACCAAGAGAAAAAACAATAAACAAAAGAAAAAGAGTTTAAGAAGCCAGTGGTGGAATAAAGCTGGAAAAAAAAAATAGAAAGAAAAAAACTAACTTGTGCTAAGGTGCTGTATTGAGACACAATCTTTCGACAATAAAATGAACATTATAGAACTACGACACAGAAAACTTACCGGGTAATGAGAAGAACATCTATAGTTGAAGGATCAACATCATCAAAATACGGCAAAGCAGCCATGCCTGAGTAAGCTGGATGAATGCCACAGTCAAACTGCCAAAAACATCAAATGTAATTAATCGAGTTCAGAACTTGTAGCCCCAAAAAAGAATTAAAAAAGAATGACAAAGACGTGTAGCCTACCAAGACTGTTTTTCCTTTGAAAGACATGTAAACACAGGACCGTCCCACTTCATTCCTAGCCCCTAAAGGGTTGATAATGAGTTTATCTCCTTCTCTGTTAACTACAAGACTAGGTCTCTTCAAAGATGACTGTGGTTGTCCAGTAGACGCCATTCTTACATCCAAAGAACATATAAAATCAAATTATGAAAACACTAATCTTCATGCAAGAGATAAATAATAAAAAGAAATCCTAAATTTAACTGGTTAAACAATCATTCAGCTTCATTATGACCAATACCATAAAAGTCAACAAAATTCAACTACTACGCGTCAATCCTAAATTAGTTGATGTTCTATTCAACATAGTTTGAGAAATTTTAAAATCTACTTAGGGTCCATTTATCATATTGTGTGGTTCATGAAAAGAAAAGATCAATTGAAATAGGCGCTGATAGAATTCTACTCAGTAAAATTGGAAACGAAACCCGAACATACACAATCACGAAAAAGACAATGTTTTTGGGGTAATTTTTACTGATGTCGGCAACAAAAAAAATTGGCAAGCGGGAAGAATGCTGAATCATAAAAAAACTTTAATATTAGGAGCTAAAAGAAATTAAACTCCAATAAGAACAAAAATTCAAGAGAGAATAAGAGTTAGGAACCTAAACCCTAAGTCTTGAACTGAAGATTGAAGATGCTTACAAGGTCTATTCGAGTATTAATTACTTCTGGCTGAAATATGCTCGGAGATGTGAAGTCAGCTCAGAGATTTATCGGATTTTCACCGGAACGCCGACCGAGGTAGAGAGTGAGAGGAAGTGTTGTTTTGCAATAAACGTTAGAATTGAAATTGCACTGGAGAATGAGCAGTTTATTATTTATTTTGTGAAATGAAACAATAAAAGAAAGAATGAACAATATTGCACAGAAAGAGAGGGAATTGTAATTGAATTTTTGGATAATTTATAATGGCGTAAAACCCTTATATTTATAGGGGTAATTTTTATTTTTTTGCTGTCAGAAAAATTTTTGTTGACTTTTGTCACCAAATTGTCACGACCCAAAAATCACAAGTCATGATGGCACCTAACTTGACCCGCTAGGTAAGCCAGTTAACTGAAAAGGTACAAGCCAAATGAACTTATAGGAAATTAAATTAAGATTTATCTAAACTTTTACAAATTTACCCAAGAATTGGTAGTACAAATCATGAGCTTCTAGGATTTAGAATTTACAAAGCTAATACAGATCATCACACGATCTGTTTGAAATATACATAAACAGATTAATATGTCTAAACTACCAAGGACAAGTGCCAGCTTCTATCCAGAATACGCGAATAACTTCAGGGTCAGCTCCCGACTCCTTCAGCAGCTCTGCTCCAATGGTCTTGTACGGAGTGTGCAGAAGTGCAGTATCAGTACAACCGACCCTATGTACTGATAAATATCTTGACTAACCTCGTCAAAGTAGTGACGAGACTTTTAGTTAAAATATGCTCATTAATAAACACTAATAATGTAGACTAGTAATAGAACTATACGACAGAATGATAGAATAGAGTACACATGCGACTGTATAAAACAATAAAAGAGTACTAGAAAGAATCACAATTCAACAGTTTCTAACATCTTAACCGGCCCTTTCCTTCGAAAGAAAGCCCATGAACCACAAGAATTATCTCAAAATTTTCATAGTGTGAAAGAAGTACTCAAGACATCAAATCTAACGGCACAGCAACACCCATTGTGCATTTATCTGGTCCTCACCATATATGCGTAAAACAATACCAACCAAATGATAGAAATGTCGATAATACAAATGACAAACAAGGGAATATGCAAGCAGTAGTAATAAACGAGAATGTACAAAAGAACATCAGTAACAAACTAAGCAGAGAGCATAGAGTTAATGACCACAATTAGGCAAAAAAATTATAATTTCCTCTAACTAGCATGATGGAGGCGCGAAGATGGATATAACAAATAAGAGAAAGGGAGAGGGGTACATGTTCATTATAATGCAACAAATAGAGTCATGAATGGCCAACATGGAAGAAGACCCGTACATAAGTGCAACGAAACAGGTATGACATGGGTGCAATCATAACATCAGAAAGTAGGCATGATGCTTACAAATCAAACAAGTAGAAGGCATAGGCAACACAATGACGATTGAGATAAAGAATAAGGACAGAATAATGACAACAATTCACATAAGAACTATAAGTACGACAGTAACAATTCAAGGTAAGACATGAAGATATATGCAAGAAAAGAATATCGTAACATAATGCATGTCCCTCGTCCTTACTTGCACGAAAATACCCTTCGTGCCATGAACTCGCAATGATACAAAAGTATAAAAGTACAAATGCAATGGCACGACATCATCCTTCGTGCTTTTACTCACAAATGACAATGAACGACATCACCCTTCGCACTTTTACTCTCAATAATATGGCACGACATCACCTTTCATGTTTTACACTCAATAATATGGCACGGTATCACCCGTCACGCTTTACACTCTTTCTCACATGATAATGAATATAAACAATGGCACGACATCACCATTCGTGCTTTACACTCTTCCTCACATGATAATGAAGATAAACAATGGCACGACATCATCCTTCGTGCTTTACACTCTTCCTCACCAAGCATATAAATATCAATAAAATGGCAAGGCAAGGAGAATAAATAAGATCAAGAAGAGTGTTCAAACGAATATTCTAACATATTCTCAATCACGGAATTTCTAAGCCAACAATGATTCAATAAGCCCTCAAGTGCCGTATAATTCAAGTACTTCCACAAATTTCATATTTTATCAGTAACACAAGTATAGAATCCAGCACCTCAAATATCAACCGTAGCAAGGTAGTAGTGATTACACATAGAGATGACCAAACTAGACACATCAATGTATTCTCAGAATTCTATCAAATTTGATCAAGTTATATTAGGCTAAGTCTTGATTACTAACATTTTATACTACGTTCTTAAAATCGATAAAACAAGTAAGGCATGAATCAAGGGAGTTACGAAATTCTACAAGACACAATTATAGCACAATCTACCCCCGAGCATGATTAACCTCGGCACATACATATACGTTCGTCACCTCATATATGTATCACCTCCGTATGTAGAAAACAATGACAAATAGGAGGAAAAATTACCTCAACAAAGCTAGACAAAATACTTACCTCAATTCGGCTAACTCCACACTCAGTTTTTACCTTTCCTTTACAAATTCATCTTCGCTCATCTCAATCTAGCCAAAGACGACTTGAATACATCACACGATGCAAGAGGAAACAATTTTAATTAATAAATATGTGATTTTATTCAATTTCTAAAAAGTCAACTCCCTGGATCCGTACCTCGAAAGTCGATAAAATTTACAAAATCCGAATACCCACTCTGATACGAGTTCAACCATACAAACATTATCAAGTTCCGAAACCAATTCGCCCTTCAAATCATCAATTTACATTTTGAAAACTTTCTTCAAAAACCACAAATTTCCTCAACTTAAAATACAATTTAAATGATAAAAATAAAGATAAAATTAAGGAATATAACTAATTTTAGGTGAAGAACACTTACCTAATTGATTTGCTTGAAAACCCTGAATTGCCCGAACCCGAGCTCTACAAGTCAAAATATGATAAAAATAGTTTAACCCTCGATTTGGGATTATATTCTGTCCGCCTAGGTTTTTATGCATCGCGAACACGGAGATACGATTGTGTTGGCGAAGAAGAAAATGAAAGTTGTTCTGTTTGGTCATCGCGAACGCGATGGAAAGCTCGCGAACACGGAGAATAAAAAACATGACGGCTCACCATAGGATACGCGAACGCGAGTATAGGCATGCGAACACGAAAGAGGGAAAAACATAAGTACGCGTTTGCAGAGAGAAGAATGTGAACGCGTAGAAGGAACGGTCATCAGTGCCCACGGCCTGATTTGCACTACGTGAACGCGAAAGAGAGTACGCGAACGCAAATAAAGAGAAGGCTGACTTTCGCGATCGTGATCATATTCTCGCGAACGCGATGAACAAATATTTTTGTAACGACTCGACCGGTTGTTTTGAGCTCTAGCACTTCGTTCAGCGGTTTGAAGTCTTGATCAGATCCATTTCAGGTATTATGACTTGTGGGCGTGGTCGGAGTTGAATTTCGGGAAGTTTAGAGTTAATTTGGAAAGAAAATTCTCATTTCGGAAGCCTTAAGTTGGAGAAATTGACTAAGATTAGAATTTTGAGTAAATGACCTCCAAATCAGGATTTGAAGGTTCCTGCAGGTTCGTATGATGATTTTGGACTTAGGCGTATGTCAGGATCGAATTTTGGATAACCCGGGAGCGTTTCGGTGTGTATTATGGAAGTCATCATTTTTGAAGAAATTTCCTAAGTTTGGCTTGAAGCGCATTTCAATGATATTGATGTCCGTTTGAGATTTCAAGCTTGGGAATAGCTCTGTATGGTGATTCTAGAGTTGGGAGCGCGATCAGAAGTGAATTCAGATGTCCGTAGGTCATTTTGAAGTCATTTGGCTAAAGATAGAAATTTGAAGGTTTTTGAGAAATCCGACCGGAAGTGAAAATTTTGATATCAGGGTCGGAATGCGATTCCGGAAGTTGGTTCAATCGGACGTGATTTGATAGGTTTCGGCATCGGATGTGGAAGTGTGAAATTTCAAGTTCATAAAGTTTGAATTTTTGTGTGATTCGTGATTTTAGCATTGTTTGATGCGATTTGAGGCCTCGAGCAAGTCCGCATTATGTTTTGGAAGATGTTGGTGTAATTGGATGGGGTCCGGGGGCCTCGGGTGGTTAACAGATCAATATTTGAAGTTGAGAAATGAAGTTGATGGTGTCTGGTGCGACCGCACCTGCGAGGCTATGGCGGTAGGTGTTGAGCCGCAGGTGCGAGATTTTGGTGGCTTGGCTGGGAGCCTAGGTGCGATTTATTTTCCGCACCTGCGAAGGCGCAGATGCGGACAATGGGGCGCAGGTGCGAGTTTTGGCTGGAGTTGAGGAAGCCGCAAGTGCGGGAGTTTGGGTGCACTTGCGGGAGCGCAGGTGCGAAGATTAGATCACAGGTGCGAAAATAGGCCTGGGCAGAATGTTTTAAAACCGAGATTTTTGGCGATTTCTCTCATATTTCTCATGGATGGGGTGATTTTAGGAGACTTAAGAGGGGAATTTCATCACCGATGTCAAGGTAAGTTATTCCAACTCATCTCAAGTTAAATACAAGGTATATGCATGGATTAAAACATGAAAGATGTGGAAAATTGGAAATTTTGAAGAAAACCTAGAAATGTTATTTTGGATTTCTACCACGAATTTGAGCATGGGATTTATAGTAAATTGTATATTTGAGCTAGTAGGGCTATGGGTAGAATTTATCTTCGAGAAATTTTGGATTACGGGCACGTGGGCCTGAGGGCATTTTGGTCGATTCATTGAGCGGAGTTGGGATGATTATATAATTTGAATTTGTTACGAGTATTAGAGTGAATTTTCATTGCTTTGCCTGTTATTTGGTAGTTTTGGGGGCGTTGTGCATTCGTTGGAGTCGTCGGAAAGGCTTGGAAGCCGGTTTTGGGATTTCGGAGCGAGGTAAGTCTACTTTATAACTTTGTGAAGGGGAATTGTCCCCCTAGGTGAACTAATTAAATATGTGCTACTATTTACAGGGGCTACGTACGCACGAGATGACGAGAATCCATGCGTAGCTACTATTATTCCATGTCTGGGTAGTCTAGGACCCACTAGCATGCCTTACGTGTTGTACATGTGATCCTGCCAATAATATTAGACTGTTAATGCTATTGAATCGGTAATTTATTTCCTAAAAAGACTAAAGTGTACCTTTCTTAATCATTTAAAAAGAGAATTGATTCCTCCGTGGATAATTGTGTTCCTGATAAGGTTATATTACTAAATATTATTAAACTTGGCAAATGAGTTTCAAAACAAAGATTTAAATGTTATTTTCGTGTTCCTTTAAGAAGAATTTACCATTTTCCTGAGTAACTGCTTCCTTGATAAAAATGTGGACTTATTGTGTGAATATGTGTATTATGGGTGCCTGAGTCACATGTATGATTCGCGAGTAGGATAACCCTGTATTTATGTATAACCGTGTCGCATGATCGATTCGCGAGCAGGGCAGATAGATGCATCTATGGTTCGAGACGTTCGACCCTCGGTAGTGCACAGTTTATTAGTGTTGGTCCGCGCCGTTCGACCCTCGTCCTTTGCTTGTGCATGATATTTACTGTGTATTTGCTGTGACTTTACCTGATTACTAGCCTGGAAATTTTATGTTGTCGATTGAAATGAATGAGATTTAAAATTATTAAAATTTTGGAAGAAGTTGGTCTTTCCCGTTGATTATTTGTTATTTGATTAAATCTTCCATGTTTGATTATTCGTTATTGAAATGACAAAGATTTAAAGTGTTAAATGTGGAAGGGTAAATTGCCTATGAGATTCATACTTAGTGTCTCACTTGATTATACTAAATTGACCTCTAGCAAGTGTCAAATCGACCTCTCGTCACTAACTCTTTGAGGTTAGGCGGGATACTTACTGAGTACACGTTATTTTCGTACTCATGCTACACTTGCTGTGCATTTTTATTGCATAGGTACTTTCATAGTGATGTGGCTGGTTTGGAGACTTAGGCGAGCTGCATCATCCGGAGGCGATCCGTAACTGACAGAGTCTCCCTCATATTGTATTTATTTTCATTTTAAATTCCTTGTCCAATTTGTATTTCGGACAAGCTTTGTAGTATTTGTGAAATTCTTAGAATTTTCTCATGCACTTGTGACAGCAGGTTCTGGGATGTGTATGGGATGTATTTTATAAAAAAAAGAATATTAAAATGTCGTATTTACTTAACGGATTTTTGTTTAGTTATGACGTAATAAGTTAAAGGTAATGATTTCAACAATGTTAAAACAAGAATTTATTTCAACTAATTAATGATTGGCTTGCCTGATGATGGTGTCCGGCGCCATCGCGGCCTTAATAGATTTTGGGTCGTGACAACATGGTATCAGAGCTCTAGGTTCCCTTAGTCTCACGATTCATGAGCAAGTCTAGTAGAGTCTTGCGGATCGGTACAAAGACGTCTGTACTTATCTTCGAGAGGCTACAGGGCTGGTAGGAGTACTTCCCTTCTTGATTCTTCATCGTGTGATTTGATTCCTTTAAGGCTTATGCCTATGCTTATTCCTACTCAATATTATACGTCGCGAAGCGCTTGCTATGAATCGGGAATTTGAGGAATTGAAATGGTGCTACGGATATGATGCGAGATGTTTTCTATGTGTAATTGGTTGGGGCTGTTGTTATGGCCCTGCGGAAGGATAATATGTTGTTTCAGATTAGTAGTTGTGTTCCTGAGAGCCTTGAGGTTATGCTCAGGTTGTGATGATGTTTACGATTGGTTATCGTGTGATGTCGATATGATGATAGAACGCTTGCCCATATGTTGAGTCCTGATGAATGGTTTGAAGGGAGGTCTTCTCAGAGTGTGATTTTGAGATTTCGGTATTTTAGTTCCGGCAGAGGAAAGGCATTTGGATTATGAATGGTCTGGTTGGGGTTGATAAAGTAGTAAGACTTTGTGTTTTCAAGTAAGGTGGAGTATTCGCCTGTGATGTGTTATCGTCTTCCTTGATCGAATGGAATGTGTTAAGTTCGTCAGTGCCATGGTTTCTTCGGCTGCATGGGGTCATAGTATTGTGAAGAAGTATTGAAGAATGCGGTTGGCAGAGACCGTGAGGTGCGGTGGTTCAGTACTGGATAAGTGTTGATAATGAAGGCAGCTCGAGATAAATGATCTTTGGAGATTTTGAAGTCGTGGCGATTTGTTAGTTTAAGAGCTGTAGAGAATGATATTGAATTGAGGCAGCAATTGGGCAGCATACGATGAAGGAAGATATGTGAAAAGTTCTAGGCGGTGGTTCCCTTTTCTAAAAGGCCAGGTGTAAGGAACGAAAATCAGGTAGCTGTTTAAAGGAATGAGATTAACAAGTGGGAGAGTGGCAGCGTAGCACCGGAGTTCAGTGGTAAGACAACTGCCTATCTTGAGGGAAAGTTTGAGAGTTTTAGTGGATGGTGATTGGGTCTACGAGCTTAAGTTGAAATATGGGTTATTTCGGCGGAAGGTTGGATACAACAGGTAGAAGTTGTTAGGAATGAAGAAGGACACAATGTGGNGACGCAATGTGGCGGTGAATTTGAAGATGTTGTAGCGCATTTAATAGACGTCCATGAGGAGTGGACGGACTAGTAAAGTTGGTAGAGGAAGAAGGGCGCAGGATAGGGTATTGATGTTGTAGAGAGTGTGCAGTACAACGTCATTGGAAGGTGTCAGTTGGTGATTTCCACAGGTGGGTTATCTCCTGTGAGTAGGTTAGCGGTTGTGTGGTTGGCAAGTTTCTGTGAGGGATTCTAGTGGCTATTCGGTAGGAGGCAGAATATGTGAATGATGCGAGAGAATTTGAGTATTTAGGGAATGCAGACAGGGGAATTCGGAAGAAGTGGACGGATTGGTTAAGCAAAATCATGTTAACAAAGGAGAAAGGATCTCAGCAGGGTCTAGAGTGGTGTAAGGAGTAGCTTCGAGCTAAGTGGGGGAGTCCCACCACCTGCAGTTGGGTTGTAGGATTGTGTTATCATGGGGTTATGGATTGTCGGTGTGTTGGCAAGTTATTTCAGCTAAGGGGAAATGAGTAAAATGGTGATCGTGTGTGGAATTTGATAAATGTGTGCAAAAGTTGGCCTGGTCGGACCAGGGTTAGACTTTGAAAGATTCAGAATTTATGCTTAAGGCATAGGCGAGTTGTAAGGGTAGTGACTCAGTCATGTACTTCATTGAGAGGATGTTCATGTGCTAGAAGAGCCTTGGAGTTGATTGTATTCGGGGCCAGTCAGAGTGGGTGACTCTCAATAGTGGTCCTAATAAATTCGAAAGTTAAGAATGCGGCGTTTAAGGGTTTCACGCAGCAGTATGATTAAGACTCGAGCTTTTGCAGTATAATTCCTGAGAAAGGGAAAATACTTGGAGCGTTCTATGTTATTTTCAGCGTGTAGGATAGTATTGGAGGAGTGAGAGAAATGAACTCCGGGTTGTAGAAAGATTAACAGGAGGGTATGAGACGGGTTGCAGGATTTAGGCATCATGGTCTCGTGAATCAAGGTCACTCGAGATGAGTGAGGTTTGAGTTGCTATGAGTTGAAGGAAGTTATTATTATTCCTGAGGCAATTAAAGATGATTAAAAGAAGATAAATTGATTAGCCATGGTTGAAATGGCACATGTACGGCAGTGATCAGTTTCTTCAGTGTAATTAAATTATGCATGTGGTTTGGGCCGGTATGTGCGGGGCTTGTCGGCGTCGTAATAGATTCCATGAGGGAGCATTCGAGTGCTATGGTCTGTCAGGTGTAGGCGGATCCCAGAAGGTTAATGGTGGTTCAGACCACTACTTAAGGATTTGCATGTTGGGTGATTGTGGGAATTCAAGTGAGTGTTGTTATTGTTCTCTTGAATTGAGGTAAGTAAGAGGTTTCCATATGATGAGGTGTTTTCCCCTGTTAGTGGTTCAGGAGTTATGATGGAATTCTCGCGCAATCTCATATTGGCATGTTAGGTGCAGTAAACAGTGTGTAACTGGGAGTAAGAATCGAGATTGCGGTTTGGTGTTAACAAGGATGTCATGAGCTCGGATGAGAAAGAAAAGTGATTTGAAAGTTCAGAGTGAGTTGGTGTTATCTTCAGTGTCACCTGAGATCGATATTCGGTGGAAGAGGCTTTGCATCCTAGTTATGGGTTCTTGATTTGTTTTACAACGTTAGTATGGCCAGTGGTGGATGTGCATATTTGCTACCTTGTGTGGAAGGTCGTGGGAGCGTGACCACGGGAAGATGGTATAAGTGTGACAGGTAGTCACCTGATTGATTGAAGCTTTAGACCAAGTGTAAGGAAGTGCAATATTACTTGTTTGAAAATTTATGCCAGGAAGGCGTTTGTTCCAGCTGGTTGTGGATTGTGGGGTGTTGTCCCGGCTATGATGGTTGTTCTTGCGTGTTATGAGAGGAAGTAGGTTATTTTGGACCCAGGTAAGGCTATCAGCGTAGTTCATTGCGAGCAGAATCAGCCTGAAGTGTATGAATGGATTTAAACAAGATTATTTGCTTCATGCGAGTTAGATGCGTCCATTTCAGTATGGCGTTCCTCAAGGAGGCGTGTTGAAATATCAGGTATTGTTCCGTCTTCGTCAAATTCATGTGATATTATGATTATGCCGTGTGAGTTGTGAAACGGCTTGATAATTTCTTATGTGTTGAGGTCCCCCGTAGTGATGATGTTATGTGTGCAGGATAGCTCTTGAGATCCAGGGTATATATATATATATATATATATTTATATCACACCTCAGTTGTGCTTAAGTTTTGTAGCATATGACTTTATCAGTCTCCCCAGGACGGTATTATGCACTTAGCGTGCTTGTGACCGATATTCGGTAATTTGTAATAATGAGCGATTCAGCTCCGTGTATCTTCTTATGTAAATTTTATGTGTGGATCGGGCGGCACGTCGCCACGGGTATGTTATTTGGATCGGGTTGCACGCCGCAACAATGTGATGATGAGTAAGGTTCCTATATTTATCTTTCTTGTGTTTTACTTCCTATTTTCTGAGGGAAGTCCATATTAGTTGCGTGAGTTAAGTAGTCCCTTCCAGAGTCATTTCTTACGTATCATATTCGAGTTGTGGCCTATTGGCGCGTTGTGGAGTCATGTGAGACTGTTGGTCAGTCTGGGGTGATTGGTTGTTTGAACAGTTCATCCTGGGTGAGACGAGATTTTTGGATCAGGGATCTAGTGCGATAAGATTATGTGAAATACATTAAAGGAAAGTTACCCTTATTGGTTTGTAATGAGGTGATGATTCTAGTCAAGAGGAGATATTCAATGATTTGTTAACTCTGTAGTTGGTTATGAATTTATACACATCTCCTCCATTGTGCTGGTATCGCCAGCATTATAGCAGGATGTGTGTGTGTGTGTGTATATATATATATATATATATATATATATATATATATATATATATGTATATATATATATGTATATATATATATACACACACACACACTCACACATATATATACATATATACACATAATATATGGTTAGAAATCTTTACACACTTCCTCCGTTGTGGTGGTATCGCCAGCATTATAGCAGTATGTGTGTGTATATATATATATCATAAGGTGCATTAGGAGCATCAAATTCGTGGAATTTTGGCTATTAAGGTTCAGGGAATGTCATTGTGATTGGATGATGAAATATGTGGTGTATGGCGCTAAACTCAGCAAAAGTATACAGTCATGTTTTGGTACCTCGTGTGGTAGTTGATACGGTGATTATATATTGGAAACAGGCATGGAAGAGAAATTTCAAGTGTTGGAACTGGGTTCTGAGCTAATTGTATGGATAAAAGAAGAAATCTTCAGATTTGATCAAGCTAATGTACTCAACTGGGTTGTAGTAGCACGGGCAGGTGATCGAGGTGTTAAATAGTGATTTCAGATAACTCCAGAGCAGTTCTTAGCACGTTCGAGGACGAACGTCTATTTAAGTGAGGGAGAATGTAACGACCCAACCGGTCGTTTTGAGCTCTAGCGCATTGTTCACCGGTTTGAAGTCTTGATCAGCTCCATTTCCGGTATTATGACTCATGGGCGTGGTCGGGGTTGAATTTTGGGAAGTTTAAAGTTAATTTAGAAAGAAAATTCTCATTTCGGAAGCCTTAAGTTGAAGAAATTGACTAAGATTGGAATTTTGAGTAAACGAGCTCCGAATCATAATTTGAAGGTTCTTGAGGGTTCACATGATGATTTCGGACTTGGGCATATGTCCGGATTGGGTTTTGGATAACCCGGGAGCATTTCGGTGTGTATTGTGGAAGTCAACATTTTTGAAGAAATTTCCTAAGTTTGGCTTGAAGCGCATTTCAGTGATATTGATGTCCGTTTGGGATTCCGAGCCTGGGAATAGCTCTGTATGGTGATTCTGGAGTTGGGAGCGCGATCATAAGTAAATTCGGATGTCCGTAGGTCATTTTGAATTCATTTGGCTAAAGATAGAAATTTGAAGGTTTTTGAGAAATCCGACCGGAAGTGAAAATTTTGATATCGGGGTCGGAATGCGATTTTGGAAGTTGGAGCAGGTCCATAATGTCGAATATGACTTGTGTGCTAAATTTTGGTCAATCAGACGTGATTTGATAGGTTTCGGCATCGGATGTGGAATTTTAAAATTTCAAGTTCATAAAGTTTGAATTTTTGTACGATTCGTGATTTTGGCGTTGTTTGATATGATTTGAGGCCTCGAGCAAGTCCGCATTATGTTTTGGAACATGTTGGTGTAATTGGAAGGGGTCCTGGGGGCCTCGGGTGGATTCTGGGTGGTTAGCGGATCAATATTTGAAGTTGAGAAAAGGCTGAAATTGCTGGTGTTTGGTGCGACCGTACCTGCGAGGCTATGGCCGCAGGTGCGAGATTTTTGTTGCTTGGCTGGGAGCGCAGGTGCGATGTATTTTCCACACCTGCGAAGGCGCAGATGCGGACAATGGGGCGCAGGTGCGAGTTTTGGCTGGAGTTGAGGAAGCCGCAGGTGCGGGAGTTTGGGCGCACCTGCGGGAGCACAAGTGCGAAGATTGGATCGCAGGTGCGAAAATAGGCCTGGGCAGAATGTTTTAAAACCGAGATATTTGGCCATTTCTCTCATACTTCTTATGGATGGGGCGATTTTAGGAGAGCTTCAAGAGGGGAATTTCATCACCTATGTCAAGGTAAGTTACTCCAACTCATCTCAAGTTAAATACAAGGTATATGCATGAATTAAAACATGAAAGATTGTGAAAAATTGGGAATTTTGAAGAAAACCTAGAAATGTTATTTTGGATTTCTACCACGAATTTGAGCATGGGATTTAGAGTAAATTGTATATTTGAGCTAGTAGGTCTATGGATAGAGTTTATCTTCGAGAAATTTTGGATTCCGGGCACGTGGGCCCGAGGGCATTTTGGTCAATTCACTGAGCGGAGTTGGGAAATTATATAATTTGAATTTTTTACGAGTATTAGAGTGAATTTTCATTGCCTGTCCCGTTATTTGGTAGTTTTGGGGCGTTGTTCATCCATTGGAGTCGTCAGAAGGGCTTGGAAGCCGGTTATGGGATTTCGGAGCGAGCTAAGTCTTCTTTCTAACTTTGTGAGGGGGAATTGTCCCCCTAGGTGAACTAATTAAATATTTTCTACTATCTACGGGTGCTACGTACGCATGAGGTGATGGGAGTCCGTGCATAGCTACTATTATGCCATGTCCGGGTAGTCTAGGACCCACTAGCATGCCTTACGTGTTGTACATGTGATCCTGTCAATAATATTAGACTGTTAATGCTATTGAACCGGTAATTTATTTCCTAAAAAGACTAGAGTGTACCTTTCTTAATCATTTAAAAGAGAAGAGCATAAACAATCGCCGCCAACTCTAAATCGTGCACAGGGTAATTCTTCTCATGAATCTTCAGCTGGCGCGAAGAATAAGCAATAACTCTCCCTTCCTGCATCAACACACATCCCAAACCTATGCGTGAAGCGTCGCAATACACTGTATACATCCCCGAACCGGAAGGCAATACCAGAACTGGTGCTGAGGTCAATGTTATCTTGAACTTTTTAAATCTCACCTCACACTCGTCGGACCATCAGAACGGGGAATTCTTCTGAGTCAATCTAGTCAATGGAGTTTCAATAGAAGAGAACCCCACCATAAATCGGCGGTAATAGCCTTCTAGGCCCAAAAAGCTCCTGATCTCTGTAGCTGAAGTAGGACGCGGCCAACTCTGAACTGCCTCAATCTTCCCCGGATCAACCTTGATACCCTCTCCGTATACCACATGCCCCAAGAATGCCACAGAATCCAACCAGAACTCACACTTGGAGAACTTAGCATATAGCTTCTGTTCTCGCAAAGTCTGGAGCACAACCCTCAAATGTTGCTCGTGCTCCCCCAGGCTACGTGAGTAAATCAAAATGTCATCAATGAAGACAATGACAAAGGAATCAATATACGGCATGAACATCCTGTTCATCAAGTCCATAAATGTTGCTGGGGAATTAGTCAAGCCAAAGGACATCACCAGGAACTCATAATGGCCATATCTCATACGAAAAGCAGTCTTCAGAAAATTTGAGGCCCGAATCTTCAACTGATGAATCCCGATCTCAAATCAATCTTATCCCAACACCCTGCAATTGGTCAAACAAATCATCAATGTGCGATAAAGGATACTTGTTCTTAATGGTGACCTTGTTCAGCTGGCGGTAATCAATACACTTCCGCATGGACCCATCCTTCTTCTTCACGAATAGAACTGGAGCACCCCATGGAGATACACTCGGTCTGGTGAACCCCTTATCCAACAACTCCTCAAGCTGCTCCTTCAACTCCTTCAACTCTTTCGGAGCCATATGGTACGGAGGAATAGATATAGGCTGGGTGTATGGAGCTAAATCAATGCAAAAATCAATATCACGATCCAGAGGCATGCCTGGAAGATCTGAAAGGAATACATCAGCAAACTCTCGAACCACTGGGACAAGGGGACTGGGCTCGCACTTGCGGAACTGAGTCCGCACCAGCGGCTCTGCGCCTACGGGAAAGGGCTCGCACCTGCGAGGAGAGGGCAGCCCATCTAGAAGTCGCACTTGCAAGGCTGGGATCGCATAAGCGATCCCGCACCTGCGACTGGGTAACCACACCCGCGGTCACACCAAAACAGGTGCACCAACAATTGCTTCAGCTGGTTTTTAGCCTCGTATGGTGCCCGAGAGGCACCTGGGCCCACCTGAGCCCTCGTCCAAGTATACCAACAAGTCCCAAATCGTAATACGGACTCGCTCGAGCCTTCAGAACACCCAAAACAATGCTAAAACTCAAAATCACACCTCAAAACCCCTAGAATAAAACTTAGGAACTTTAAGTTCTTGGATTTTCTAACAATGCGCTGAATCAATCTATACTACTCGGAATGACACCAAATCTTGCAAGCAAGTCATAAATGACATAATGGAACTATTCTCGGTTTCAGAATTCCGTTTGGACCTCGATAACACAAAAACACGTCCCAAACCACAATATGAACTTAAGGAAACTCTTATTTCACTATTAGGCGCCGAAACGCTCCCAGATCATCCAAAACCCATTCCGAACATATGCCCAAGTCTGAAATCATCATACGAAGCCACCAGAACCGTCGAAACTCGATTTCGAGGTCGTTTACTCAAAATGTTGACCGAAGTCAAACTTAGCCTTAAAGGCCAACCTTAAGGAACCAATTGTTCATATATCACTCTAAACACTTCCGAATCCCGAACCACCCATCCTCGTAAGTCATAAATCATAATAAGCCGCTATGGGAAGTTTCATTTAGGGGAACAGGGTTCGATAAAGCAGAATGACCGGTCGGGTCGTTACACCTAGCATGTGCATCACCTTATTTATCAAAATAGTACGAAATACCGGGGTTTCATACCCTCAGGACTAGATTTACAATCATTACTTACCTCAAACCGGCCAAAATCCTAACCCGAGATGCCTTTTCCTCTTGACTCGGCCTCCAATCGCTCTGAATCTACCAAAATCAGTACCATATCATCAATATATGTTAAAAGAACAAAACCCACGTGAAAATTATCAAATTTACTCAAAAATCCCGAAATTGGTCAAACCCGAACCCGACCCCCGGGCCCACGTCTCGAAATCCGATAAAAATCAAAACACTAGAATCTTTATCCTCTCACGAGTCTATACATACCAAAATCATCAAAATCGGACCCCAAATGGCCCCTCAAATCCCCAATTTAAACTCTCAAATTTCAAGTCCTAATCTTCAAATTTTTCCCCAAATTTTCCACTAAAATCATGATTAAACAATGGAATAATTGCCCTAAACACAACATAAAAGGTCCAAGTAGCTTACCTCACTGAAAACACGTAATCCCCCCTTGAAATCGTAGCTCAAATCTCCCAAATCCGTCAAAAATGGTGAAGAAATGGATGAAAATTTGCGAAGGCGACCTTTTATAGGCTTTTCCCAGCACATTCCGCATCTGCGGACAAAATCTCGCACCTGCGGACTCGCACTTGCGGTCCCAGGTGCGCACCTGCGATAATGACTTAAACCCCGACTTCCGCATCTACAGTCCACTATTCGCACCTGCGGGCTTGCTGGTGCGACCAGACTTCCGCACCTGTGCCCTCAAGCCAACCGTCATTTTTTCTGCACCTACGGCTCCTTGTCCGCAGGTGCGGCCACACCAGAAGGCCGGCACCAGCAGCCCATTTGCTGCATTTTCCCAACTTTTAACTTCCGTTAGCCACCCAAAAATCATCCCGAGGCCCTCGGGACCCCAACCAAAAATACTAACAAGTCATATATCAATATTCAAATTTAGTTGAACCCTCAGAACACCCAAAATAACATCAAACACCAAATTAATCCATGATTCAAGCCTAAGGATTTCTAAACTTTCCGCAACTCGCCAACGATGACGAAACCACCCAAACCACGTCCGAATGACCCAAAAATTTGCACCACATCCAAAATGACACTACAAACCTGTTCCAACTTTCGGAATTCCATTCCAACCCCGATAGCTAATTTTCCACTGCCGACCAAAAATCGCCAAAAATTCAATTTCGCCAATTCAAGTCTAATTCTATTTCGGACCTCCGAACAACATTCTGAACATACTCCTAAGTCCCAAATTACCTAGCGAAGCTATCCGAGCCACAAAAACCACATTCTGAGATCATCTACCTGTTCCAACTCTTAAACCATCTTAAGAGACTAAGTGTCTCATTTCTCACCACGACCACTCCGAACCCGAGCCAACCGACCCAACACAACATAAATGAGTTAAACAACACAAAATGAAGCATAAATGGGGAAAATGGGGCTAATCTCTCGGAATGATCTGTCGGGTTGTTATATTCTCCCCCTCTTAAACAAATGTTCGTCCTCGAACGGGTCTAGAAACATACCTGGAGCCTCAAATAGGTGAGGATATCTGCTCTGCATCTCCCGCTCGGTCTCCCAGGTGGCTTCCTCTACCGACTTCCCTCTCCACTGCACCTTCACTGAATCTATATCCTTAGACATCAACATTTTGACATGGCGACCCACCATGGCTACTGGCTCCACCTCATAAGACATATCACCCTCTAGCTGAACTGTGTTGAAGTCCAAAACATGAGACGGGTCACCAACATGCTTTCGAAGCATGGAAAAATGAAATACCGGATGCACACTCGACAAGCTAGGTGGCAAAGCAAGTCTATAAGCCACCTCTCAAACCCTCTAAAGCACATCAAAAGGCCCAATGAACCGGGGATTAAACTTGCCCCTCTTCCCGAACCGCATAACACCTTTCATGGGTGACACCTTCAGCAGAACCTTCTCCCCAACCATGAAAGATACTTCCCGGACATTCCGGTCCACATAGCTTTTCTGCCTAGATTGCGTCGCGCGAAGCCGCTCCTGAATCATGTACCAAATCTCTACCCAAAAGCCTAGCCTCACCCGGCTCAAACCAATCGACCGGAGATCTACACCTCCTCCCATATAAAGCCTCATAGAGAGCCATCTGATTACTCGACTGATAGCTATTATTATATGCAAACTCCACGAGTGGAAGAAACTGGTCCCATGAACCCCCAAAATCAATGACACACGCGCGCAACATGTCCTCCAGTATCTGAATAGTGCGCTTAGACTGCCCGTCCGTCTGATGATGAAAACCCGTGATCAACTCAACCTGGGTACCCAACTTCCTCTGCACGGCCCTCCAAAACTGCGATGTGAACTGAGTACCTCTATCAGAAATGATGGAAACCGAAACACCATGCAACCGAAAAATCTCCCGGATATAAATCTCAGCCAACCTCTCCGTAGTACCAACAGGAATAAAGTGTGCGGACTTGGTCAGTCGATCCATAATAACCCATATAGCATCGAACCTCCTCGAAGTCCGAGGGAGCCCGATTACTAAGTCCATGGTGATCTGCTCCCACTTCCACTCCGGAATATCCAACCTCTGATGCAATCCACCTGGTCTCTGGTGCTCATACTTGACCTTCTGATAGTTGAGACACCGAGCTACGAATCCAACAATATCCTTTTTCATCCACCTCCACCAATAATGCTGCCTCAGGTACTGATATATATTCGCGACACCCGGATGGATGGAGTGCCGCGAGCTGTGGGCCTCTTCTAGAATCAACTCCCGAAGCCCATCCACATTAGGCACACATATCCACCCCTGCATCCTCATCACACCATCATCACACCATCATCACCAACAACTACATATCTGGCATCACCTCGCCGGACCCTATCCTGAAGAACGAGGAAGTGTGGGTCATCATATTGGCGCTCTCTGATACGGTCATAAAGAGAAGACCCGGAGGCTACGCAAGCCAACACCCGACAGGGCTCCGATAGATCCAATGTCACCAACTGGCCTACCAAGGCTTGAACATCAAGTGCTAATGGTCTCTCTGTTGCTGGAAAATATGATAGACTCTCCAAACTCTCTGCTCTACGACTCAAGGCATCGGCCACTACATTGGCCTTCCCTGGATGGTATAGAATAGTGATATCATAGTCTTTGAGAAGCTCCAACCATCTCCACTGACGTAAATTCAGGTCCTTCTGCTTAAACAAATGCTGCAGACTACAGTGATCAGTAAAAACCTCACAATGCATCCCATACAAATAATGACGCCAAATCTTCAAGGCGTGAACAATGACTGCTAACTCGAGATCATGCACCGGATAATTCTTCTCATGATTCTTCAACTGGCGTGAGGCGTAGGCAATCACCCTCTGGGTAACCAATGCATATCCTCGAGGCATCACAATACACGGTATAAGAACCTGAAGTTGATGGAAATACTAGCACTGGAGTTGTGGTCAAAGAAGCCTTGAGCTTCTAAAAGCTCTCCTCACACTCGTTTGACCACCTGAATGGGGAACCTTTCTGGGTCAATTTGGTTAAGGGTGAAGAAATAGAAGAAAACCCCTTCACAAAGCAACGGTAATACCCCACCAAACCAAGGAAGCTCCTAATCTCTGTAGTTGAGGACGGTCTGGGCCAACTTTGCACCACCTCTATCTTCTTCGGATCAACCTGAATACCCTCACTAGATACCACGTGCCCCAAGAAAGCTACTGAGCCAAGCCAAAACTCACACTTGGAGAATTTTGCATAAAGTTTCTCCTCTCTCAATCTCTGCAATACAACTCTCAAATGATAAGCATGCTCCTCCTGGCTACGATAATATATCAGGATGTCATCAATGAACAAGATAACAAATGAATCCAAATATGGCTGAAACACGTTGTTCATCAAATGCATGAACGATGCTGGGGCATTGGTCAACCCAAAGGACATCACCAAAAACTCATAATGACCATAACGAGTCCTGAAAGCAGTCTTGGGAATATCTGAATCCCGGATCTTCAGCTGATGATGCCAGGATCTCAAGTCAATCTTAGAGAACACCCTGGCTCCCGGAAGCTGGTCAAACAAATCATCAATACGAGGCAAAAGATACTTATTCTTGACTGTAACCTTGTTCAAATGCATGTATTCAATGCATATTCTCATGGAACCATCCTTCTTCTTCACAAATAACACTGGTGCACCCCAATGCGACACACTAGGCCGAATGAACCCCTTATATAGGAGTTCCTGAAGCTGCTCTTTCAATTCCTTAAACTCTACCGGTGTCATACGATACAGTGGATAGAAATAGGCTGAGTGCCTGGCACCAAATCAATACCAAAATAAATATCTCTATTAGGCGACATGCCTGGCAGGTCTGCAGGGAACACATCCGGAAAATCACGGACTACAGGAACAGAATCAATAGTGGGAGTCTCAGCACTGACATCCCTCACAAAAGCCAAATAATATAAACACCCCTTTTCCACCGTACACTGAGCCTTCAGGTCCAAAATCACCCTACTAGGCACATAATCAATAGAACCTCTCCACTCAACCCTCTCCCGGCATTGCTAAGGTCACGGTCTTAGCGTGACAATCAAGAATAGCATGACACAGAGATAGCCAACCCATGCCCAATATCACATCAAAGTCAACCATGCTAAGCAATAACAAATCCACTCGGGTCTCCAGACCCCCAATAGATCTCACACATGACTGATACACGCGATCCACAACAATAGTATCGCCCACCGGAGTCGACACATGAACAAATGTAACCAAGGACTCACGGGGCATATCCATAAAATGGACAAAATATGATGAAACATAAGAAGAGGTGAAACCAGGATCAAATAAGACCGAAACATCTCGGTGACAAACTGAAACAATACTTGTAATCACTACGTCTGAGGCCATAGCATCTGGTCTGGCTGGGAGTGCATAAATACGGTCCTGACTTCCATAGAATTGACCTCCGTCTCTAGGGCGGCCTCTAGCTGCCTGACCCCCACCCCTAGCTGCCTGGGCGAGTGGTGAAGTGACTGGACCTGAAGTCAAGGGCTGACTTCTCTGCTGAGATGGACCCCCAAGAAGACGAGGACACTACCTCCTCATATGCCCGAACTCCCCACACTCATAACAACTCCATGGTGCAGGAGACAGGGACTGAAGGGAACGCCTAGCACCAGGATAACCACTAGAAGAACCATGCATAGAGGAACCCTGAACCGATGGTGCTCGAGATGAACTTTGGGCTGGAAGAGCACTGAATGAAGAGATTCCCAGATGAGAACTGCGGGGACTACGCCCCAATAATGCACCACTATAGGCTGGGCGGGCTGGCTTAGGAGGCCTAAATGGGCGGCCTTTGCTATGCTGAAACTGGCCCCTGGAGGGAACACTGCTAAAGTTGCCAGAACCTCGAGGCCTCTTGGCCTCCCTCTCCTCTCTCTCCGGGCGTTGAACTGACTCAATATCCCCGACAATATCCACAACCTGCTCAAAAGTAGCACACGATACCCTCTCCTAAGTCATCAGAACTGATAGGCGAGGCCATCCACAAATCTCTTGATCCTCTCTCTCTCTGTAGGGACCAACTCTGTAGCATGATGGGCTAGCTCAGAAAACCTCATCTCATACTGCATCATAGTTAACTCATCCTGACGCAACTGCTCAAACTGCCTGCGTCGCTCCTCTCTGTGGGACAGTGGGACATACTTCTCTAAGAAGAGAGTGGAAAACTGCTGCCAAGTAAGGGGCGCTGCACCAACAAGCCTACGCCTATCATAAGACTCCCACCAAGTAAATGCAGCTCCTGAAAACTGGAAAGTGGTAAACGAGACCCCACTTGTTACATCCCATGTTTTCGTACGTGGAAGTATGCCATAAGAAAATTGACATAAGCCCGGAAATGAGATATTATATTCCGCATTTGCGTACGTTAAAGTTTTGTCTTCAGTTAATCAACGTAGACTTGGGGATGAGATTATCTTGAGGTTAACATATTTATGCTATTTATAACAAGCGATAAGTAAGTTTCATGAAGGATTAAAGGGTGTACGAATTAAAGAAAACGAGTTTCGTTGAAGGTGGCCGATTTGGGATAAAATACGGGTCGAGCGATAATACCCGATAATTATGGACTAGTACCATGCAAGGTACCATATGAACACGATAGTATGATGTATAAAGTATATTAAAAATAAATAGAATTTTAAGTAATTTGAGATAATTTTTAATTATGCGGGTAATTGGTTAATTACCGGGTAACTAGACATTACCTAATTAATTAATAAGTGGATAAAGCTTAATAATTTCAACCCTCAAAACGTGGCAGCTAGCCACAGTTTAAAACCATGACTCTTAATAGATCTTCATTAGGTGGCAACCTAAGATACTAATTAAGAGACACTTCACCAATTTGAATACAAGACTTGTAATGTAATAAGTACACTTTGAATAAAGAGACCTACAATCAGAATGTTTCATATATTGAAGCCAAACGTTCTGTTAGAAATTCTTATGTGAGCTTTGCACTTTGGCAAATGAAATTTCTTACAAAAGTCCTACAAAAATCCTTCAAAACCAAACGTGCTATTATAAAATCTTCAACAAATTTCTGATTGTACACAAGGTTCCAACGAGAATTTTTAAGAATCGTAGCAACATAAAATTTTGCGGGTCTAAAGGTGTACGGTGCATTTTTCCAAGAATATTATACGGATTTTTCCCTACTCTAGGTATGTTAAGGCTATCCCTTCTTTCTTTTTGGCATGATCCAAATTATACAGAAGAAGCGAGCAAACACACGGTTTTCATAAATTACTTTATTCATAGAAATATCAGGGGTGTCTATATTCTTGATTCCCCATATGAATTATTATTATCTTATGTTCATGGGTCCCAGAAAAATACGTATTTGATAATATTTATTCGAAAGGCATATTGATTTTTATGGCGTTCCAAGAAAATTTTATTAATGTATTTCTTATGCATTTCATGCATTTATACATGTACATTGACCCATGACCAGATGGCGTTATATACACGTATATATGTATATGGGATATGGGAAAGGTTATGGCGTTATATACGCACCACCACCTAATTAGCTGGTATATGTTGTTGATTTTGCCCACAGTGGCCGATATGATATGATGGGATGCCCTCAGAGGTCTGATGATGTTATGAAACATGTACCTATGCACGACATGACATTCATACGCATATGCATGACACTATAATTATTTCATGATTTACAGAAGTTATCTAGACTTACAGGTTGAGTCATTTACTCTATATTTATTCTATATCTGCTATGTACTTATTTATGCCTTACATACTAGTTACATTATTCTTACTGACGTCCATTTTGCCTGGGGACGCTGCGTTTCATGACTGCAGATCTGGATAGACAGATCGAGAGCCCTCCAAATAGGCTATCAGCTCAGCGGAATATGTTGGTGCGCTCCATTTTCTTCGAAGTTGCTAATTTGGTTAGTATGATCTAGGCGTGTATTTATTTAGGGCGGGACTTTGTCCCGACCTTTATGAAAATTATGTATTCTTAGAGGTTTGTAGACATATGTCATGTACGTAAAAGATTGTATGGCCTTGTCGGCCTATGTTCAGTACACGAGTGGTTATTTTGGTCTTATAGGCCCGTACTTCATACATATAAGTTTGTATTCCCTGATGCTTTACTGCAGTTCATTTACCTATGATAGAATAATATGAAAGATACGTTACGTTGGTACTCGGTTGAGTAAGGTACCGGGTGCCCGTCGCGGCCCATCGGTTTAGGTCGTGACAAAAGTGGTATCAGAGCAGTTCTGTCTCAGGGAGTCTACAAGCCGTGTCTAGTAGAGTCTTGTTTATGGGTGTGTCGTGCACCACACTTATAAGCAGGAGGCTACAGTGCATTTAGGACTGTCACTCGTTTTTCTTACTCTAGATCATGTGGTAGAGCTCATTCGTAGGAATTCAAATTCCTAAATTCCATTTTATTCGTAATAAGATGATACCGACGTCCAAAAAGATAGTTGGTAAGAGATTGAATATGGCTGTAGAAGATTTGAGTCAGAGGAACTCGATTATTCATGATGCTTACGATGAGTAAATGTGAGGTCTTTAGTATATCATGTGTGTACTAAGGCGTGTAAGCTTCTTGACAAGGAACCTTAAGGTAAGAATATCTATCCACCCATATGGTGAAAAGTAATGAGAGATTCCAAAGGTAAATATAAGTTTCAACAAGTGAAAGAAAGCAAGGTGAAGAAGGGTACGAGGCACCCAGTTACTGAAGATTATCAGTATTCACAATTCAGGCAGAGGAAAATAATACTTTTGAGTTAACTTTAACAATAGCAGAGGTATATACAATTGGCCACACACATCTCATTTATGCCCCATGGGGGCTAACATAAGTAGTATAAGAGAAGGACGGATATTATGATCCGGCTGGGGGCAAGAGTGACCCAAAATGGTGGATGGATTATTTGCGTTAATTGACATTTCCAAAGGATAATGTGCTAATAGATTCCTGGTGAGAGACCTATATGGTGCACTCTAAAATAGTACAGCTAGATATGAGTACTACAAAGATATGCACTAGAGACCTGGAAAGGATAAGTATTATTTTAGTATGACCCGTCCCTAGTAGAGAAAGGATGTTAGGCAACCCGAAGAGCTAGAAGAAGGAGCAAGGGGAGCTAAAAGCAAAAGGATGCCTGGTTGAAGTTTTCAGAATAAAGTGATAAACATAAATGTTAGCGGGAAATAAGAAGAGAGTCAATGAAGCATTATGAGTAATATATGATACATGGATTACAACGGTAGATCAAAAAGTCGACATTATTACAAAGTCTATAGTGAAGTGAAGGAAAGGACGAGAAGTGACAGGCCTTGAGACAACAAAAGGGTATAGGCCATAAAGTCATATCCTCATTTTGAGAAACAAGTTTGTGAACAAAAGGAAAAGTTAGACCCCCAAAGTAATACAAATCAGTATGTGCTGGTGAATAAGGTAAGCTAAACATGAATTAGGGACTGAGTGATTTGATAATTGTCGACATCATGAGAAATTCAGATTTCGCTCCGACGATAATACAATGGACAACAGAAAAAGATCCATGATAAATTCAGAGAATGGTCATTCAGGGAGACGTTTGCCTAAAGCAAGCAACATGAGTAAAATTAAGCTTAAGAGACTGTATGTGCCAGTTACGCTAAGTGTCACAATTGCGAGTAAGGGAATTTTCTATCCATGGTACATAATGATTACCGCAAGGCGAGTAAGGATCATTAATGTTTTGAAACAACGCCCAAGATGAAGAGGTAAAACATCTATAGGTAGATCCTCGTGGCTTCAGCTCTTAGTACTCCCCTAAAGGGGGAATATGGAGTGATGTGGCATTAAGTCGAAATTAAGTTGACCTAGTGACTATGGAATGGTAAAGGAAGAATGCGGTAAAAATGAAAATGGAATGAGATGGAACTTATCCAAATCCACAGATATGCTACGATTCCAGAATATTGTGCAAGCACGATACGAAGGAGAGGAAGTAAAAGTTCTTGCCTGAGTTGTTATTAATAAATAAGGAGCCAGTGTGAGACGTAAGTTAAGACAAAGGAAATAGCCCAAGAAAGATTACGTGGAATATTGATATGAGAATGGGCCAACGAGTAGTTAGCAATTGATCAGGAAGAGCCCAGTTATGGCTAAACAAGAGGTTACAGACGAGTCAGCAGATCCCGTAAGATAAACATAGTAAAACCCAACATGGGGAATTCAGCCTCGCAGTATTGTCATTATAATACTTGAGATATATTCAAATATAGGAGTCGGGGTAGTTAAATGTACCATATGAGTGTTACGGGGATAAAAGAAAGTGCCACTGGGAAGGTAGTCACAATATCAGTTCAGAAGCAACCCTACAAGCACAAGGGCACGGAGGTAAGCAACTACGGATGATTATAGGAAAGGAAGGACATTAAAAAGGTCTGTAATAAGCTCACAGCCTTACGAGAGTCAAGGGTTCTCCTTAAGTACTACAACGAAAGACTAGCTGAGGAGATAAGGAAGAAGGCGTCAACCTAAGCACAACGACCTAAAGAGGAAATGGTCATGTAACAACAGTCTCACAACAACATCGTAAGCACTCCAAAGGAAAGTGGCACCTACTGTGGCTAATTAATAGGAAGTAAAATTAAAAGTAATATTCGAGACCATCTAAGTTGTATGAAAACGCTGGCAAGTGCGGGCACTAAGATAAGCTAAGTATGGACGCAACAAGGGGCAGAAAGACTAGGAAAAGTAATAGCTTACGTTGAAAGAAAGCTAAGATGGAAGGAAATAAATTATTCGATCAATGATCTAGAATGGGTTACGTTATGACCCATTTAAGGGTTCGGAGTTTTATACATGTAGCATATACAGCCGTAAAAGATTCTGGTATACATTAAAATAAAGAATTGAGATCACGACTTAGATGAAAGATTAAATTGTTAGAGGATTGTATCATGCATATTTCTCAGCACCCATGGACGGCTAAATAGAATAACTAATACCATGAACCGCAAATCGGGAGATTAATTAAGCCTGCATAAAGGCCGATTAGAAGAAAGATGAAACTAAAGAGTTACATCAACGAAGTAAATCAGGAATCCGATTATTGAACCTAGAAGTTATAGGAATCATGATTGAGAACATAGCAGAGTCACTCTTAATATCATAGTCCAGTTAGAAGAATACCAGCCTCATAAGAAGTCAATATAAAGCTCTCATCGAATCATGCAAAAAGGTACAAGTATTATAATAAAAGTTCAAGTTGTGGATGTGAATTATACCTATATGGAAGGAAGGTCATGAAGGGGATAGAAGATGTGATATGAGACTTTAAGGTAAGTAAGATAATGGTGAAAAATGTACGAGATACTCAAACACAGTAGGTTGTGAATAGTCCATACTTCGGATAAAAGGCTAGAAGTGTGAGAATTTAGTATCCAGGAAAAATAGCGGCGTTGTCAGTAAAATACCTTCCAACCTATGGTTTCTAAGTACAAAAAGGTCTAATTACAGCATAAAAGAAGAGTTAGAGGCGATGTGATGTCTCGCTTGATGTCCCATAAAAGTATAAGGAAGTCGGTCGCAAGCTAAAGTACGGTAAATCGATAGGTTTTAGGAAGACATGAGTAAAAGTCCTCGGGGTTAAGCCCGTGAAAACAAGAGAGATTGAAAGTTCAGTATAGCCTGAATGAACTCAAAGGAGTCTAAGGCTAAGCCTTTGGAAGAGATGGAATGATGCCCTAGTGGTAGAATAAGGGTGTAATTGTAATAGATAAAGGATGGAGTTTGGGCCTTCGATTGAGTAATGAGTTTATTAATTATGCAGGATTTAAATAACACGTAAGGCGAATCACATTGGGATGACAATGATATGAAATAGGGTTATGGAAGTATAGTATCGCCCCCATGTGGATCAGGAAAATCACTTCAAAGGTTCCACGATGCAACGCAAGCCCTAGTGGTAATATATTACGTAAGAAGTTTCAAGTTATCAATGGAAGGTTGTAGATCAACATTGAGGTGAATCAACAATGGATAGGTAAAAATTGCAAGGTACAAGATGAGATTAGGCCATCACTCTTAAGATGAACAGTAATGAGGAAGCATTAAAAGACTTAGATTTATGCATATAGGATAAGCAACGAGAGTAACCTGGAGTTCGGTAGCAGACCTCAGTAACGATAAATTGAAGTAAGAGTTATGGTATAGTATGGCCTACGTAGATGTAGTAAAGCTAATGACGCCTAGAGGGACAGCTTGACATAATTTTGTATATGTTCACAAAGTGAAGCCTAGATATTGGCTAAAAGCTGGAGGAAAGAGAAGAGAAGAGTCGCATAGGCGCACATACAAAGCTAGAAGTCGTAAAGGCTGCAGGATAGAAGGTAGCAACAGTTTCGAGATTAGAATGAATCCGACTACAATTCGTGGTGTGAGAAAGAGGCTTAAAGAGGGTAATACCCTAGTATTTGGGATTCATTCACTAAACAATCGCCTAGATGGCAAGAGGAATACAAACGTATTCGCAAGAGCTATGGGTTATAAGAATGATAAGTGCATCAGTCAATATTCGAGGACGAATGTTCCAAAGGGGGGGAATGATGTTACATCCCATATTTTCGTACGTGGAAGTATGCCATAAGTAAATTGACATAAACCCGGAAATGAGATATTATATTCCGCATTTGCGTACGTTAAAGTTTTGTCTTCAGTTAATCGATGTAGCCTTGGGATGAGATTATCTTGAGGTTAACATATTTATGATATTTATAACAAGTGATAAGTAAGTTTCATGAAGGATAAAAGGGTGCACGAATTAAAGAAAATGAGTTTTGTTGAAGGTGGCCGATTTGGGATAAAATACGGGTCGAGCGATAATACCCGATAATTATGGACTAGTACCATGCAAGGTACCATATGAACGCGGTAGTATGATGTATAAAGTATATTAAAAATAAATAGAATTTAAGTAATTTGAGATAATTTTTAATTATGCGGGTAATTGGTTAATTGCCGGGTAACGGGACATTTCCTAATTAACTAATAAGTAGATAAAAATTAATAATTTCAACCCCCAAAACGTAGCAGCTAGCCACATTTTAAAACCATGACTCTTAATAGATCTTCATTAGGTGGCAACCTAAGATACTAATTAACAGACACTTCACCAATTTGAATACAAGACTTGTAAAGTAATAAGTACACTTTGAATAAAGAGACCTACAATCAGAATGTTTCATATATTGAAGTCAAACGTTCTGTTAGCAATTCTTATGTGAGATTTTCACTTTGGCAATGAAATTTCTTACAAAAGTCCTATAAAATCCTTCAAAACCAAACGTGCTATTATAAAATCTTCAACAAAGTTCTGATTCTACACAAGGTTCTAACGAGAATTTTTAAGAATCGTAGCAACATAAAATTTTGCGGGTCTAAAGGTGTACGGTGTATTTTTCCAAGAATATTATACAGATTTTTCCTTACTCCAGGTATGTTAAGGCTATCCCTTTTTTTCTTTTTGGCATGGTCCAAATTATACAGAAGAAGCGAACAAACGTACGGTTTTCATAAACTACTCTATTCATAGAAATATTAGGGGTTTCTATATTCTTGATTCCCCATATGAATTATTATTATCTTATGTTCATGGGTCCCAGAAAAATACGTATTTGATAATATTTATTCGAAAGGCATATTGATTTGTATGGCGTTCCAAGAAAATTGTATTAACGTATTTCTTATGCATTTCATGCATTTATACATGTACATTGACCCATGACCAAATGGCATTATATACGCGTATATATGTATATTATATGTATATGGGATATGGGAAAGGTTATGGCGTTATATACACACCACCACCTGATCAGCTGGTATATGTTGATGATTTTGCCCATAGCGGCCGATATGATATGATGGGATGCCCTCAGAGGTCTGATGATGTTATGAAACATGTACCTATGCACGACATGACATTCATACACATATGCATGAAACTATAATTATTTCATGATTTACAGAAGTTATCCAGACTTACAGGTTGAGTCATTTACTCTATATTTCTTCTATGTTTGCTATGTACTTATTTATGTGCCTTAGATACTCGTTACATTATTCGTACTGACATCCCTTTTGCTTGGGGACGCTGCGTTTCATGCCCTCAGGTCCCGATAGACAGATCGAGAGCCCTCCGAGTAGGCTATCAGCTCAGCGGAAGATGTTGGTGCGCTCCATTTGCTTCGGAGTTGCTCATTTGGTTAGTATGATCTAGACGTGTATTTCTTTAGGGCGAGACTCTGTCCCTACATTTATGAAAATTATGTATTCGTAGACACTTGTAGACATATGTCATGTACATAAAAGATTGTATGGCCTTGTCAGCCTATGTTCAGTACACGAGTGGTTATTTTGGTCTTATAGGCCCGTACTTCATACATATAAGTTTGAATTCCCTCATGCTTTACTCCAGTTCATTTACCTATGATAGAATAATATGAAAGATACGTTTCGTTGGTACTCGGTTGAGTAAGTTACCGGGTGCCCATCGCGGCCCATCGGTTTAAGTCGTGACACCACTGGTCTCTAATATCCATTCAGTACGAAGAATCCTATAACACTTGTCTAAGAAACCCTGGGCATCCTCGTCCTCAGCACCATTGAACATCGGAGGCTGAAGTCTACCAAATCTCTCCAACCTACGCTGCTCGTCATCAGGCATGACCGGAATCACATGGTCTTGAACAGGTGCAAGCGGATGGGCTGGATCTGCCCCCGGTGTCTGGAGTCCCTGAATAACCTGCTCAGTTGTATGGGCAGTAGGAGTCTGAGTGCCTCCCCCGGCCTGAGAAGTAGCGGTTGTGGTAGAAACAGCGACCGCCTGTGAAAACTGGTGCACATGGTCAGAATCTGGGCCAAGGTCTCCTGAAAACCCGAAATAACAATAGGCACGACTGGTGCCTGGGCCGGTCCCGCTGGAACATCTATGGCTGGGACCTGATCTGGAACAATAGGCGGGTTTATAGGTGCCTCCTCGGCAGCTATGCGGGCTACGCCTCTACCTCTACCACGACCTCGACCCTTCGTGGGTCCCATTGGTGGCTGATCGCCCTGTTTAGTAGCGCGTGTCCTCACCATCTGTGAGAGAATGAAACAACAGAAGTTTAGTTTCCAGAATCAATAGATTCACACGACAGAATTCAAGAATGTGATATTTTTCCTAAGGGTTCTGCAGCCTCTCGAAGATAAGTATAGACATCTCTGTACCGATCCGCGAGACTCTACTAAACCTGCTCATGATCGGTGAGTCCTATGTAACCTAGGCTCTGAAACCAACTTGTCACAACCCTAAAAATCTAAACTGGCCGTGATGGCGCCGATCTTGATACTAGGCTAGCCAATTTACTGTGCATAACATAAGGGATTTTTCATTTAATTCAATACCATTCGATTTATCATAAAATTTCCCACTTTTAACATTTCACAAGTACAGATAATTAAAGAAAACATCTAAACAATATCCCAAAACTCGGAGTCATCGATCATGAGCAACTAAAAGGAACACAGATTCTGACACAACTTCCTTAATACAACAAGTCTAAGAAATGTAAATAACGACAAAGTAGGAAGGAGAAGGGCAGGACTGTGAACGGTGTATAACTACCTCACAGTCTCCGGCAAATGCTCCAATGTAGATAAATCAACTCTCACTCAGTCCTGGCACCTGAATTTGCACACAAGGTGCAGGGAGTAATGTGAGTACGCCAACTCAGTTATTAACAATTATAACTAAAGATTTGAGTGCAGTGACGAGCATTTAAAATCATGAAATTTCATAATATAAGAAACAGTGGAAATAAATGAATCAAATCAGAAATCTAAGTTCCGAATATTTCATAAAAACTCCAATTTTTCCATTTAAAAATCTCGTATGAATAATGTGTTCAACATTATCAATAGAGGCTCAGTATAAAGTAGAGTGAAAACAGTAGTTTCATAAAAATAAGCCCCTCGGGCACAGTATCACTCACAAATAAAGCCTCTCGGGAACTCGTGACTCAACTCTCATCATTCAATGCTCTCACTCAGCACTCTTGCTCAACAGGTACCATATATAACCGCCGCGGCGTGCAGCCCGATTCGTAAATAGTCGATTGCGCTTACTGGGGGTGTACAGACTCCGGAGGGGCTCCTACAGCCCAAGCGCTATATCGTTGCGGTGTGTAGACCGATCCAATATCGCTGCGGCGTGCAACCCGACCTCCCCCCCC
>ML409893.1:0-16951 GCA_005239525.1 Nicotiana knightiana | reverse complement strand
AATTGCCAGAAAATGCAGAAAAATGTAACTTGATCATTTGGAACCGTTGGTTATGGTTCCTTGCATCGTTTTTGATATCCAAGACAAATATCATGCGATCCGGTACCGGCTCTGTACCAAGGTGTCTGACCTGGACCATGGCAGGCGCTAATACAGGCACGACTGGCAGAATTCAAGTTTAATTGTCATCAAATGCCAAAAAATGTAACTTGATCATTTGGAAACGTTGGTTATGGTTCCTTGATCCATATTCCATATCCAGGACAAATATCATGCGACCTGGTACCGGCTTCGTACCAAGGTGTTCGGCCTGGACCATGGTAGGCGATAATATAGGCACGACTGTCGGAATTCCAGTTTAATTGACATAAAATGCCAAAAAATGTAAATTGATTATTTCAAAGCGTTGGTTATGGTTCCTTGGGTCATATTTAATTTCCCACCCAAATATCATGCGACCCAGTACCATCTCCGTACCAAGGCGTCTCGCCTGGACCATGGCAGGCGATAATATAGGCACGACTAGCGGAATTCAAGTTTAATTGCCATAAAATGTAACTTGATCATTTCGAAGCGTTGGTTATTGTTCCTTGGGTCATATTTCATACCCTGGACAAATATCATGTGACCCTGTACCGGCTCCGTACCAAGGCGTCCGGCCTGGACCAAGGCAGGCGATAATACAGACACGACTGTCGGAATTCTAGTTTAATTGTCATAAAAAACCAATAAATGTAACTTACTCATTTCAAAGCATTGGTTATGGTTCCTTGGGTCATCTTTGATATCATGGAAAAATATCATGCGATCCGATACCGACTCCATACCAAGGCGTCCGACGTGGTCCATGGCAGGCGATAATACATGCACGACTGACGAATTTTGAGTTTAATTACCATAAAATGCTAAAAAATTTAACTTGATGATTTCGAAGTGTTGGTTATGGTTCCTCGGGTCATATTTGATGTCCCAAAAAAATATCATGAGATTCGGTACCGGCTCTGTACCAAGGCGTCCGGCCTGGACCATGGCAGGCGATAATACATGCACGACTGGCGAAATTCCAGTTTAATTGCCATAAAATGTAACTTGATCATTTCGAAGCGTTGGTTATGGTTCCTTGTGTCGTATTTGATGTCTCGGACAAATATCATGAGATTCAATACCGGCTCTTTACCAAGGAGTCCGATCTGGACCATGGAAGGCAATAATACAGGCATGACTGGCGCAATTCCAGTTTAATTTCCATAAAATGCAAAAAAATGTATCTTGATCATTTCGAAGTACCGGCTTCGTACCAAGGATTCAGTCCTAGACCATGGCAGGCGATAATACATGCACGACTGACGGAATTCCAGTTTAATTGCCATATAATGCCAAAAAATATAACTTGATCATTTCGAAGAGTTGGTTATGGTTCCTTTGGTTGCATTTGATGTCCCGCAAAAATAACATGCGATCCGGTACCGGATCCATACCAAGGCGTCCGGACTGGACCATGGATGGCGATAATACAGGCACGACAGGCAGAATTCCAATTTAATTTCCATAAAATGCCAAATAATGTAACTTGCTCATTTCGAAGCATTGGTTATCGTTCCTTGGGTCGTATCTGATGTCCAGGAAAAATACCATGCGAACCGGTACCGGCCCCGTACCAAGGCGTCCGGCCTGGACCGTGGCAAGCACTAATACAGGCACGACTGGCGGAATTCCATTTTATTTGCCATAGAATGAAAAAAAATGTAACTTGATCATTTCGAAGCGTTGGATATGGTTCCTTGGGTCATATTCGATATCTCGGACAAATATCATGCTATCCGGTACTGGCTCCGTACCAAGGCGTCTAGCCTGCACCATGGCAGGCGATAATACATGCACGACTGAAGGAATTCCAGTTTAATTGCCATAAAATGCCAAAACATGTAACTTGATCATTGCGAAGCGTTAGTTATGGTTCCTTGGATCGTATTTGATGTCCCGGATAAATATCATGAGATCCGGTACCGGATCCGTACCAAGGCGTCTAGCCTGCACCATGGCAGGCGATAATACATGCACGACTGAAGGAATTCCAGTTTAATTGCCATAAAATGCCAAAACATGTAACTTGATCATTGCGAAGCGTTAGTTATGGTTCCTTGGATCGTATTTGATGTCCCGGATAAATATCATGAGATCCGGTACCGGATCCGTACCAAGGCGTCCGGCTTGGACCATGGCAGAAGATAATACAGGCACGACTGGCAGAATTCCAGTTTAATTGCCATAAAATGCCAAAAATGTAATTTCATCATTTTGAAGCGTTGGTTATGGTTCCTTGGGTCGTATTTGATGTCCTGGAGAAATATCATGTGATCCGGTAACGGCTCCGTACCAAGGCTTCTGGCCTAGAGCATGGCAGGCAATAATATAGGCACGACTAGCAGAATTCCAGTTTAATTTCCATAAAATACCAAAAAATATAACTTGATCATTTCGAAGTGTTGGTTATAGTGCCTTGGGTCGTATTTGATGTCCTGGATATATATCATGTGATCCGCTATCGGCCCTGTACCAAGGCGTCCGGCCTGGACTATGGCAGGAAATAATACAAGCACGACTGGCGGAATTCCAGTTTAACTTCCATAAAATGCCAAAAAATGTAACTTGATCATTTCAAAGTTTTGGTTATGGTTCTTGGGGTCATATTTGATATTTCGGACAAATATCATGTGATTCGGTACCGGCTACGTACCACGGCGTCCGGCCTGGACCATGGCAGGCAATAATACAAGCACGACTTGGCGGAATTCCAGTTTAATTGCCATAAAATGCCAAAAAATGTAACTTGATCATTTCGAAGAGTTGGTTATGGTTCCTTGGGTAGTATTTGACGTCCCGAAAAAATATCATCCGATCTGGAACCGGCTCCATACCAAGGCGTCCGGCCTGGACCATGGATGGCAATAGTACAGGCACGATTGGCGAAATTCCAGTTTAATAGCCATAAAATGCCAAAATATGTAACTTGATCATTTCGAAGCGTTGGTTATGGTTCCTTGGGTCATATTTAATGTCCCGGACAAATATCATGCGACGCGGTACCGGCTTCGTACCAAGGCGTCCCGCATGGACCATGGAAGGCGATAATACAGGCACGACTGGCGGAATTCCAGTTTAATTGCCATAAAATGATAAAAAATATAATTTGATCATTTCGAAGCGTTGGTTATGGTTCATTGGGTCATATTTGCTATTCCTGAAAAATATCATGCGATCCAGTACCGACTCCGTACCAAGGCTTCCGGCCTGGACCATGGCAAGCGATAATACATGCACGACTGATGGAATTCCAGTTTAATATCCATAAAATGCTAAGAAAATTTAACTTGATCCGTTGGCTATGGTTCCTTGGGTCCTATTTGATGTCCAGGACAAATATCATGTGATCCAGTACCGGCTCCGTACGAAAGCGTCCGGCCTGGACCATGGCAGGCGCTAATACAGGCACGATGGCGAAATTCCAGTTTAATTGCCATAAAATGCCAAAAAATGTAACTTGATCATTTTGAAGCATTGGTTATGGTTACTTGCATCATATTTAATGTACCGGACAAATATCATGCGACCCGGTACTGGCACCGTACCAAGGCGTCCGGCCTGGACCATGGCAGGCGATAATACTGGCACGACTAGCGGAATTCCAGTTTAATTGCCATAAAATGCCAAAAATGTAACTTGATCATTTCGAAGCGTTGGTTATGGTTCCTTGGGTCATATTTCATATCCCGGACAAATATCATGCGACCTGGTACCGGCTCCTTACCAAGGCATCCGGCCTAGACCATGGCAGGTGATAATAATGGCACGACTGTCGGAATTCCAGTTTAATTCCCATAAAATGCCAAAAAAATGTAACTTGATCATTTCAAAGCGTTGATTATTTTTCCTTAGGTCATATTTGATATCCCGGAAAAATATCATGTGATCCGGTAACGGCTCCGTACCAAGTAGTCCGACCTGGACCACAGTAAGCGATAATACAGGCATGACTGGCGTAATTTCCAGTTTAATTGCCATAAAATGCCAAGTAACTTGATCCTTTCAAAGTGTTGGTTATGGTTCCTTGGGTCATATTTGATGTACCGGACAAATATCATGCGATTCGGTACCGGCTACGTACCACGACGTCCGGCCTGGACCATGGCAGTCGATAATAGAGGCACGACTTGGCGGAATTCCAGTTTAATTGCCACAAAATGCGAAAAAATCTAACTTGATTATTTCAAAGCATTGGATATGGTTCCTTGGGTCATGTTTAATGTCCGGGACAAATATCATGCGACCCGATACCGACTCCGTATCAACGCGTCCGGCCTTGACCATGGCAAGTGATAATACAGGCACGACTGGCGGAATTTCTAGTTAATTGCCATAAAATGCCAAAAAATGTAACTTGATCATTTCAAAGAGTTGGTTATGGTTCCTTGGGTCATATTTGATATCCTGGACAAATATCATGCGATCCGGTACTGGCTCTATACCAAGGAGTCTGGTTGCCATAAAATGGCAAAAAATGTAACTTGATCATTTCGATGCGTTGGTTATTGTTCCTTGGGTCGTATTTGATGTCCCGAACAAATATCAGGAGATCCGGTACCATCTCCATACCAAGGCATCCGGCCTGGACCATGGCCGGCGATAATACAGGCACGACTGGCGGAATTTCTAGTTAATTGCCATAAAATGCCAAAAAATGTAACTTGATCATTTCGATGCGTTGGTTATAGTTCCTTGGGTCGTATTTGATGTCCCGCACAAATATCATGATATCCGGTACCGGCTCCGTACCAAGGCGTCCGGCCTGGACCAAGGCAGGCAGTAATACAGGCACGACTGGCGGAATTTCTAGTTAATTGCCATAAAATGCCAAAAAATGTAACTTGATCATTTCGATGCGTTGGTTATAGTTCCTTGGGTCGTATTTGATGTCCCGCACAAATATCATGATATCCGGTACCGGCTCCGTACCAAGGCGTCCGGCCTGGACCAAGGCAGGCAGTAATACAGGCACGACTGGCGGAATTTCTAGTTAATTGCCATAAAATGCCAAAAAATGTAACTTGATCATTTCGATGCGTTGGTTATAGTTCCTTGGGTCGTATTTGATGTCCCGCACAAATATCATGATATCCGGTACCGGCTCCGTACCAAGGCGTCCGGCCTGGACCAAGGCAGGCAGTAATACAGGCACGACTGGCGGAATTTCTAGTTAATTGCCATAAAATGCCAAAAAATGTAACTTGATCATTTCGATGCGTTGGTTATAGTTCCTTGGGTCGTATTTGATGTCCCGCACAAATATCATGATATCCGGTACCGGCTCCGTACCAAGGCGTCCGGCCTGGACCAAGGCAGGCAGTAATACAGGCACGACTGGCGGAATTTCTAGTTAATTGCCATAAAATGCCAAAAAATGTAACTTGATCATTTTGAAGCGTTGGTTATGAATCCTTGGGTTGTATTTGATGTCCCGGACAAATATCATGAGATTCGGTACCGATTACGTACCAAGGCGTCCTGCCTGGACCACGGAAGGCGATAATGCAGGCACAACTTGGCGGAATTCTACTTTAATTGCCATAAAATGCCAAAAAATGTAACTTGATCCTTTATAAGAGTTGGTTATGGTTTCTTGGGTTATATTTGATTTTCAGATCAAATTTCATGCGATCCGGTACCGGATCCATACCAAGGCATCCGGCCTGGACCATGGATAGCGATAATAGAGGCACGATTCGCTGAATTCCAATTTAATTGCCTTAAAATGCCAAAAACGTAACTTGATCATTTCGTAGCGTTGGTTATGGTTCCTTGGGTCATATTTCATATCCCGGACAAATATCATGCGATCCGGTACCTGCTCCGTACCAAGGCACCCGGACTGGACCATGGCACGCGGTAATACATGCACGACTGTCGGAATTCCAGTTTAATTCCCATAAAATGCCAAATAATATAACTTGATCATTTCGAAGCATTGGTTATGGTTCCTTGGGTCATATTTCATATCCCGGACAAATATCATGCGACCCGGCACCGGCTCCTTACCAAGGCGTCCGGCCTAAACCACGGCAGGCGATAATACAGGCACGACTGACGGAATTCCAGTTTAATTGCCATAAAATACCAAAAAATGTAACTTGATCATTTCGAAGTGTTGGTTATGGTTCCTTGGGTCATATTTGATGTCCCAAACAAATATCATGATATCCGGTACCATCTGTGTACCAAGGCGCCCGACCTGGACCATGGCAGGCGATGATACATGCACGACTGACGGAATTCCAGTGTAATTGCCATAAAATGTCAAAAAAAGTAACTTGATCATTTTGAAGCGTTGGTTATGGTTCCTTGGGTCGTATTTGATGTCCCGGAAAAATATCATGTTTCTAGTAACAACTCTGTACCAAAGCGTCAGGCCTGGACCATGGCAGGCGATAGTACAGGCACGACTGGCGGAATTCCAGTTTAATTGCCATAAAATGTAACTTGATCATTTCGAAGTGTTGGTTATGGTTCCTTGTGTCATATTTGATGTCTCGGACAAATATCATAAGATGTGGTACCAGCTCCGTACCAAGTAGTCCGACCTGGACCACGGCACGGGATAATACAGGCATAACTAGCGCAATTCAAGTTTAATTGCCATAAAATCCCAAAAAATGTAACTTGATCTTTTCAAAGTGTTGGTTATGGTTCCTTGGGTCATATTTGATTACCGGACAAATATCATGTGATTCAGTACCGGCTACGTACCACGGCGTCCGGCCTGGACCATGGCAGGCGATAATAAAAGCACGTCTAGGCGGAATTCCAGTTTAATTGCCATAAAATGCCAAAAAATGTAACTTGATAATTTCCAAGAGTTGGTTATGGTTCCTTGGGTTGTATTTGATGTCCTGGAAAAATATCATGCAATCCGGTACCGGCACCATACCAAGGCGTCCGGCCTGGACCATAGATGGCAATAATACAGACACGACTGGCAGAATTCCAGTTTAATTGCCATAAAATGCCAAAAAATCTAACTTGATCATTTAGAAGCGTTGGTTATGGTTCCTTGGGTCATATTTAATATCCCGGACAAATTTCATGCGACCCGATACCGGCTCCGTACCAAGGCGTCCGGCCTGGACCATGTCAGGCGATAATACAGGCACGACTGGCGGAATTCCAGTTTAATTGCCATAAAATGCCAAAAAAATTAACTTGATCATTTCGAAGCGTTGTTTATGGTTCCTTGGGTCATATTTGATATCCCGGAATAATATCATGCGATCCGGTACTGGTTCCGTACCAAGGTCTGGTTGCCATAAAATGCCAAAAAAGGTAACTTGATCATTTTGAAGCGTTGGTTATGGTTCCTTGGGTCGTATTATATGTCCCGAACAAATATCATAAGATCCAGTACCGGCTCCGTACCAAGGCGTCCCGCCTGGACCATGGTAGGCGATAATACAGGCACGACTGGCGGAATTCCAGTTTAATTGCCATAAAATGCCAATAAATGTAATTTGATCATTTCGAAGCATTGGTTATGGTTCCTTGGGTCATATTTGATCTCCTGGAGAAATATCATGCGATCCGATATCGGCTCCGTACCAAGGCGTCCGGCCTGGACCATGGCAGGCGTTAATACACACACGACTAGTGGAATTTCAGTTTAATTGCAATAAAATTCCAAAAAATGTAACTTGATAATTTAGAAGCGTTGGTTATGGTTCCTTGGGTTGTATGTTAGGTCCCGCACAAATATCATGATATCTGGTACCGGTTCCGTACCAAGGCGACCGGCCTGGACCATGGCAGGCGATAATACAGGCACGACTGGCGGAATTCCAGTTTAATTCCCATAAAATGCAAAAAAATGTAAGTTGATCATTTTGAAGCATTGGTTATGATTCCTTGGGTCGTATTTGTTGTTCTGGAGAAATATCATGTGATCCGGTACCGTCTCCGTACCAAGGCGTCCGACCTGAACTATGGTAGGCAATAATACAGGCACGACTGGTGGAATTCCAGTTTAATTCCCATAAAATTCCAAAAAATGTAACTTGATCATTTCGAATCGTTAGTTATGAATCCTTGGGTTGTATTTGATGTCCCGTACAAATATCATGTGATTCGATACCGGCTACATGCCAAGGCGTCCGTCCTGGACCATGGATGGCGATAATGCATGCATGACTTGGCGGAATTCTACTTTAATTGCCATAAAATGCCAAAAAATGTAATTTGATCCTTTCGAAGAGTTGGTTATGGTTTCTTGGGTTGTATTTGATGTCCCAGACAAATATCATGCGATCCAATACCGGATCCATACCAAGGCGTCCGGCCTGGACCATGGATGGCGATAATACAGGCACGACTGGCTGAATTCAAGTTTAATTTCCATAAAATGCCAAAGAATGTAACTTGATCATTTTGTAGCATTGGTTATGGTTCCTTGGGTCATATTTGATCTCCCGTACAAATATCATGCGACCCGGTACCGGCTCTGTACCAAGGCTTCCAGACTGGACCATGGCTGGCGGTAATCCATGCACGACTGGCAGAATTTCAGTTTAATTACCATAAACTGCCAAATAATATAACTTGGTCATTTCGAAGCATTGGTTATGGTTCCTTGGGTCGTATTCTATGTCTCGGAAAAATATCATGCGATCCGGTAACGACCCCGTACCAAGGCGTCTGGCCTGGACCATGGCAGGCAATAATACAGGCACGACTCGCGAAATTCTAGTTTAATTGTCATAAAATGCCAAAAAACGTAAATTGATCATTTCGAAGCGTTGGTTATGATTCCTTGTGTTGTATTTGATGTCTCGGAAAAATATCATGAGATTTAATACCAGCTCAGTACCAAGGTGTCCGACCTGGACCATGGCAGGCGATAATACAGGTATGACTAGCGGAATTCAAGTTTAATTCCATAAAATGCCAAAAAATGTATCTTGATCATTTTGAAGCGTTGGTTATGGTTCCTTGAGTCATATTTGATGTACCGGAAAAATATCATGTGATTCAGTACCGGCTACGTACCACGGGTCCGACCTGGTCCATGGCAGGCGATAATACATGCACGGTTGATGGAATTCCAGTTTAATTGCCATAAAATGCCAAAAAATGTAACTTGACCATTTTGAAGAGTTGGTTATGGTTCCTTGGGTTGTATTTGATTTCCCGAACAAATATCATGCGATCTGGTACCGGCTCCATACCAAGGCGTCCGGCCTGGACCATGGATGGCGATAATACATGCACGGCTGGTGGAATTCCAGTTTAATATCCATAAAATACCAAAAAATGTAACTTGATCATTTCAAAGCGTTGGTTATAGTTCCTTGGTTCATATTTGATGTCCCGGACAAATATCATACGACCCGGTACCGGTTCCGTACCAAGGCGTCTGCCCTGGACCATGGGAAGCGATAATACACGCACGACTGGCGGAATTCCAGTTTAATTGCCATAAAATACCAAAAAATGTAACTTGATCATTTCGAAGCATTGGTTATGGTTCCTTGGGTCGTATATGATGTCCCGGAAAAATATAATGAGATGCGGTGCCGGCTCCGTACCAAGGCGTCCCGCTTGGAACATGGCAGGTGATAATACATGCACGACTTACGGAACTCCAGTTTAATTACCATAAAATGCCAAAAAATGTAACTTGATCATTTTGAAGCGTTGGTTATGGTTCCTTGGGTCGTATTTGATGTCCAGTACAAATATCATGCTTTCCGGTACCGGCTCTGTACCAAGGCGTCCAGTCTGGACCATGGCAGGCGATAATACCGGCACGACTAGCGTAATTCCAGTTTAATTGCCATAAAAGGGAAAAAATGTAACTTGATCATTTTGAAGTGTTGTTATGGTTCGTTGGGTCGTATTTAATGTCCCAGACAAATATCATGCAATCCTGTACCGGCTCCGTACCAAGGCGTCCGGCCTGGACCATGTCAGGCGATAATACAGGCACGATTTGCGAAATTTCAGTTTAATTGCCATAAAATCCCAAAAAATATAACATGATAGTTTTGAAGCGTCTGTTATGGTTCCTTGGATTGTATTTGCGGTCACAGAAAAATATCATGCGATCCGGTACCAGCTCCGTACCAAGGCGTCCATCCTGGTCCATGTCAAGCGATAATACAGGTACGACTAACGGAATTCCAGTTTAATTGCCATAAAATTCCAAAAAATGTAACTTGATCATTTTGAAGCGTTGTTTATGGTTCCTTGGGTTGTATTTGATGTCCCAGAAAAATATCATGCAATCCGGTACCGGCTTCGTACCAAGGCATCCAGTCTGGACCATGGCAGGCAATAATACAGGCACGACTGGCAGAATTCCAGTATAGTTGCCATAAAATGCCAAAAGATATATCTTAATCATTTCGAGGCATTGGTTATGGTTCCTTGGGTCTTATTTGATGTCCCGGAGAAATATCATGTGATCCGGTATCGGCTTCGTACCAATGCGTCCGACCTGGACTATGGCAGGCGATAATACAGACACGACTGGTGGAGTTCCAGTTTAATTGCTATAAAATTCCAAAAAATGTGACTTGATCATTTCGAAGCATTGGTTAAGGTTCCTTGGGTCGTATTTGATGTACCTAAAAAATATCATGTGATTCGGTAGCGGTACGTACCAAGGCGTCCAACCTGGACCATGGCAGGCGATAATACAGGCACGGCTTGGCGGAATTTCAATTTAATTTCCATAAAATTCCAAAAAATGTGACTTGATCATTTCGAAGCATTGGTTATGGTTCCTTGGGTCGTATTTGATGTCCCTGACAAATATCATTCGATTCGGTACCGTCTATGTACCAAGGCGTCCGGCCTGGACCATGGCAGGAGATAATACAGGCACGCCTTGGCGGAATTCCAGTTTAATTGCCATAAAGTGCAAAAAATGTAACTTGATCATTTCGAAGCGTTGGTTATGGTTCCTTGGCTCGTATTTTATGTCCCTGATAAATATCATGGTATCCGGTACCGGCTCCGTACCAAGGCGTCCGGCTTGGATAATGGCAGGCGATAATACATGCAAGAGTGGCGGAATTCCAGTTTAAATTGCCATAAAATGCCAAAAAATTTAACTTGATCATTTCGAAGCGTTGGTTATGGTTCCTTGGGTTGTATTTGATTTCTCGGAGATATATCATGTGATCCGGTACCGGCTCCGTACCAAGGCGTCCGGCCTTGACTATTGTAGTCAATAATACAGGCACGGCTGGCGGATTTCCAGTTTAATTGCCATAAAATTCCAAAAAATGTAACTTGATCATTTCGAATCACTGGTTATGAATCCTTGGGTTTTATCTAATGTCACGGACAAATATCATGCGGTTTGATACCGGCTACGTACCAAGACATCCGGCCTGGACCATGGAAGGCAATAATGCAGGCACGACTTGGCGGAATTCTAGTTTATTTGCCATAAAATGCCAAAACATGTAACTTGACCCTTTCGAAGAGTTGGTTATGGTTTCTTGGGTTGTATTTGATGTCCTAGAAAAATACCATGCGGTTCGGTACCGGCTCTGTACCAAGGTGTCCGGCCTGGACCATGGCAGGCGATAATACATGCATGACGGGCGGAATTACAGTTTAATTGCCATAAAATGCCAAAAAATGTAACTTGATCATTTCGAAGCATTGGTTATGGTTCCTTGGGTCATATTTGATGTCCCAGACAAATATCATGTGATTCGGTACCGGCTATGTACCAAGGCGTCCGGCCTGGACCATGGCAGGAGATAATACAGGCACGACATGGCGGAATTCCAGTTTAATTGCCATAAAATGCAAAAAAATGTAACTTGATCATTTCGAAGCATTGTTTATGGTTCCTTGGGTTGTATTTGATTTCTCAGAGAAATATCATGTGATCCGGTACCGGCTCCGTACCAAGGCGTCCGGCCTTGACTATTGCAGGCAATAATAATGGCACGGCTGGCAAATTTCCAGTTTAATTGCCATAAAATTCCAAAAAATGTAACTTGATCATTTCGAATCATTGGTTATGAATCCTTGGGTTGTATTTGATGTCCCGGACAAATATCATGCGGTTCAATACCGGCTACGTACCAAGGCGTCTGGCCTGGACCATGGAAGGCGATAATGCAGGCACGACTTGGCGGAATTCTAGTTTATTTGCCATAAAATGCCAAAAAATGTAACTTGATTCTTTTGAAGAGTTGGTTATAGTTTCTTGGGTTGTATTTGATGTCCTAGAAAAATACCATGCGGTTTGGTACCGGCTTCGTACCAAGGTGTCCGGCCAGGACCATGGCAGGCGATAAAACATGCATGACTGGCGGAATTCTAGTTTAATTGCCATAAAATGCCTAAAATGTTACTTGATCATTTCGAAGCGTTGGTTATGGTTCCTTGTGTTGTATTTGATGTCCCGGACAAATATCATGCAATCTGGTATCGGCTCCGTACCAAGGAATCCGGCCAGGACCATGGTAGGCGATAATACAGGCATGGCTGGCGAAATTCCAATTTAATTGCCATAAAATGCCAAAAAATGTAACTTGATAATTTCCACACGTTGGTTATGGTTCCTTGGGTCCTATTTGATGTCCGGGAGAAATATCATGCGATCCGGTACAGGCTCCGTACCAAGGCGTTCGGCTTGGACCATGGCACGTGATAATACAGGCACGACTGGCGGAATTCCAGTTTAATTGCCATAAAATGCCAAAAAATGTAATTTGATCATTTCGAAGCGTTGGTTATGGTTCCTTGGGTTGTATTTGATGTCCTAGAGAAATATCATGTTATCTGGTACCGGTCCATACCAAGGCGTCCGGTCTGGACAATGGCAGGCGATAATACAGGCACGACTGGTGGAATTCCAGTTTAATTGCCATAAAATGCCAAAAGAATGTAACTTGATCATTACGAAGTGTTGGCTCCATACCAAGGCGTCCGTTCTGGACAATGGCAGGCGATAATACAGGCACGACTGGTGGAATTCCAGTTTAATTGCCATAAAATGCCAAAAGAATGTAACTTGATCATTACGAAGTGTTGGCTATGGTTCTTTGGCTCGTATTTGATGTCCCGGACTTATTTCATGTGATTCGGTACCGTCCACGTACCCAGGCGTCTGGCCTGGACCATGGCATGCGATAATACAGGCATGACTTGGCAGAATTCCAGTTTAATTGCCATAAAATGCCAAAAAAATGTAACTTGATCATTTCGAAGAGTTGGTTATGGTTACTTGGGTCATATTTGATGTCCCGGACAAATATCATGCGATCCGGTACCGGCTCCATACCAAGGTGTTCGGCCTGCACCATGGATGGCGATAATACAGGCACGACTGGCGGAATTCCGGTTTAATTTCCATAAAATATAAATTGATCATTTCGAAGCATTGGTTATGTTTCCTTGGGTCATATTTGATGTCCCGGACAAATATCTTGCAATCTGGTACCGGCTCCGTACCAAGGCGTCCGGCTTGGACCCTGGCAGGTGATAATACAGGCACGACTATCAAAATTCCAGTTTAATTGCCATAAAATGCCAAAACAAGTAACTTGATCATTTCGAAGCATTGGTTATGATTCCTAAGGTCGTATTTGATGTCCGGACAAATATCATGCGATTCGGAACCGGCTACATACCAAGGCATCCCTCCTTGACAATGGCAGGCGATAATACAGGCACGACTGGCAGAATTCCAATTTAATTGCCATAAAATGCCAAAAAATGTAACTTGATCATTTCGAATTGTTGGTTATGGTTCCATGGGTCGTATTTGCTGTCCCCGATAAATATCGTGCGATCCGGTATCGGCTCCGTACCAAGGCGTCCAGCCTGGACCATGGCAAGCGATAATATAGGCACGACTAGCGGAATTCTAGTTTAATTGCCATAAAATGGCAAAAAATGTAACTTGATCATTTCGAAGCGTTGGTTATGGTTCCATGGGTCGTATTTGCTGTCCCGGATAAATATCGTGCGCTCCGGTATCAGCTCCGTACCAAGGCGTCCAGCCTGGACAATGGCATGCGATAATATAGGCACGACTAGAGGAATTCCAGTTTAATTGCCATAAAATGGCAAAAAATGTAACTTGATCATTTCGAAGCGTTGGTTATGGTTCCTTGGGTCGTATTTGATGTCCCGGAAAAATATCATACAATCCGGTATCGGCTCCATACCAAGGCGTCCGGCCTGGACCATCTCAGGCGATAATACATGCAAGATTGGCGGAATTCCAGTTTAATTGCCATAAAATCCCAAAAACTGTAACATGATCATTTCGATGCGTTGGTTATGGTTCCATGGATCATATTTGTGGTGAGGGACAGATATCATGCAATCCGGTACAGGCTCCATACCAAGGCGTCCGGCATGGACAATTTCAAGCGATAATAAAGGTACGACTAGCGGAATTCCAGTTTAATTGCCATAAAATTCCCAAAAATGTAACACGATCATTTCGAAGCAATGGTTATGGTTCCTTGGGTAGTATTTGATGTCCTGCAGAAATATCATGCGAACCGGTACCGGCTCCGTACCAAGGTGTCCGGTCTGGACCTTGGCAGGCGATAATACAGGCACGACTGGCGGAATTCCAGTTTAATTTCCATAAAATGCCAAAAACTTTAACTTGATCATTTCGAAGTTTCAGTTATGGTTCCTTGGGTCGTATTTGATGTCTCGGACAATTATCATGTGATCTGGTACCAGCTCCGTGCCAAGGCGTCCGACCTGGACCATTGCAGACGATAATACAAGCACGACTAGCGGAATTCAAGTTTAATTGCCATAAAATGCCAAAAAATTTAACTTGATCATTTCGAAGCGTTGGTTATGGTTCCTTGGGTCATATTTGATGTCCCGAACAAATATCTTGCGATCTGGTACCGGCTCCTTACCAAGGCGTCCGGGTTGGACCCTGGCAGGCGATAATACAGGCACGACTAGCATAATTCCAGTTTAATTGCCATAAAATGCCAATACATGTAAATTGATCATTTCGAAGCGTTGGTTATGGTTCCAAAGGTCGTATTTGATGTCCAGATAAATATCATGCTATCCGGAACCGGCTCCGTACCAAGGCGTCTGGCCTGGCCCATGGCAGGCGATAATACAGGCACGACTGGCGGAATTCCAATTTAATTGCCATAAAATGCCAAAAAATATAGCTTGATCATTTCAAAGCGTTGCTTATGGTTCCATGGGTAGTATTTTCTATCCCGGACAAATATAATGTGATCCGGTACCGGCTCCATACCAAGGCGTCCGGCCTGGACCATGGCAGGCGATAATACAGGCACGACTGGCGGAATTCCAGTTTAATTGCCATAAAATGCCAAAAAATGTAACTTGATCATTTCGAAGCGCTGCTTATGGTTCCTTGGGTCGTATTTGATGTCCCGAACAAATATCATGCGATCCACTACTGGCTCCGTACCAAGGCGTTTGGCCANTGGTTATGGTTCCTTGGGTCGTATTTTCTGTCCCGGACAAATATCATGCGATCCACTACCAGCTCCGTACCAAGGCGTCCGGCCTGGACCATGGCAAGCGATAATACAGGTACGACTAGCAGAATTCTAGTTTAATTGCCATAAAAATCCAAAAAGATAACTTGATCATTTCGAAGCTTTGGATATGGTTCCTTGGGTCGTATTTCATGTCCCGGAAAAATATCATGCTATCCGGTACCATCTCGGTACCAAGGCATCCGTCCTGGACCATGGCAGGCGATAATACAGGCACGACTGGCGGAATTCTAGTTTAATTGCCATAAAATGCCAAAAAATGTAACCTGATCATTTTGAAATGGTGGTTATGGTTCTTTCGGTCGTATTTGATGTCCCGGACAAATGTCATGCGATCCAGTAACGGCTACGTACCAAGGCGTTCGGCTTGGACCATGGCAGGCGATAATACAGGCACGACTGGAGGAATTCCAGTTTAATTGCCATAAAATGCCAAAAAATGGTTTGGTTATGGTTCCTTGGGTTGTATTTGATGTCCCGAAAAAATATCATGCGATTCAGAACTAGCTACGTACCAAGGCGTCTGGGCTGGACCATGGCAGGCTATAATACAGGCACGACTTGGCGGAATACCAGTTTAATTACCATAAAATGCCAAAAAATGCTACTTGATCATTTCGAAGAGTTGGTTATGGTTCCTTGGGTCGTATTTAATGTCCCAGAAAAATATAATACGATTCGGTACTGGCTCCATACCAAGGCGTCCGACATGGATCATGGCAGGCGATAATACAGGCACGATTGCCGGAAATCCAGTTTAATTTCCATAAAATGCCAAAAAATGTAACTTGATCATTTCGAAGCATTGGTTATGGTTCCTTCGGTCATATTTTACGTCTCGGACAAATATCATGCTATCCGATAACCGTTCTGTACCAAGGCATTCGGCTTGGACCATGGCAGGCGATGATACATGCACGACTGGCGGAATTCCATTTTAATTGACATAAAATGCCAAAAAATGTAACTTGATCATTTTGAAGCGTTGGTTATGGTTCCTTGGGTCGTATTCAATGTCTCGGACAAATATCATACTATCCGATACCGGATCCATACCAAGGCGTCCGGCCTGGACCATGGCAGGCGATGATACATGCACGACTGGCGGAATTCCATTTTAATTGACATAAAATGCCAAAAAATGTAACTTGATCATTTCGAAGCATTGGTTATGGTTCCTTGGGTCATATTTTATATCCCGGACAAATATCATAATATCCGATACCGGCTCCTTACCAAGGTGTCCGGCCAGGACTATGGCAGGCGATAATACAGGCACGACTTGCGAAATTCCAGTATAATTTCCATAAAATGCTAAAAAATGTAACTTGATCATTTAGAAGCATTGGTTATGGTTCCTT